>JAXCGZ010008148.1:22500-25000 GCA_037179515.1 Halocaridina rubra
ATTACAGATTCCCCAACCTCACTCGTGGCTTCATTTTAGCATTTAATTCAAATCCCAATTTCATTCGGGCCATGAAATTATCAAATAAGCACATTACATATGTGAAAACATGAATTATTTTTTACCCCGACCGGGACTCAAACCTAGGACTTATGATTACTAAGTCAAGGCGCTACCACTACACCACAGAAGGTTAAAACGAATCCAACCTTATAGCTTATATCTGCTATACTTAGGAATGAACGCATTCTAACTGAATGCCACTATGTTCATATTACAGATTCCCCAACCTCACTCGTGGCTTCATTTTAGCATTTAATTCAAATCCCAATCTCATTCGGGCCATGAAATTATCAAATAAGCACATTACATATGTGAAAACATGAATCATATTATACCCCGACCGTGACTCGAACCTAGGACTTATGATTACTAAGTCAAGGCGCTACCACTACACCGCAGAAGGTTAAAAGGAATCCAACCTTATAGCTTATATCTGCTATACTTAGGAATGAACGCATTCTAACTGAATGCCACTATGTTCATATTACAGATTCCCCAACCTCATTCGTGGCTTCATTTTAGCATTTAATTCAATTCTCAATCTCATTCGGGCCATGAAATAACCAATTAAGCACATTAATTATGCGAAAACATGAATAATTTTTTTACCCCGACCGGGACTCGAACCTAGGACTTATGATTACTAAGTCAAGGCGCTATCACTACACCACAGAAGGTTAAAAGGAATCCAACCTTATAGCTTATATCTGCTATACTTAGGGATGAACGCATTCTAACTGAATGCCACTATGTTCATATTACAGATTCCCCAACCTCACTCGTAGCTTCATTTTAGCATTTAATTCAATTCCCAATCTCATTCGGGCCATGAAATAACCAATGAAGCACATTACATATGTGAAAACATGAATCATTTTTTTACCCCAACCGGGACTCGAACCTAGGACTTAATCTGTAATATGAA
The DNA here is from genome assembly GCA_037179515.1 of Halocaridina rubra. Taxonomy (NCBI): domain Eukaryota; kingdom Metazoa; phylum Arthropoda; class Malacostraca; order Decapoda; family Atyidae; genus Halocaridina; species Halocaridina rubra. The sequence continues at coordinate 23,489 of JAXCGZ010008148.1, forward strand.
CATAGTGGCATTCAGTTAGAATGCGTTCATTCCTAAGTATAGCAGATATAAGCTATAATGTTGGATTCCTTTTAACCTTCTGTATTGTAGTGGTCCGCCTTGACTTAGTAATCATAAGTCCTAGGTTCGAGTCCCAGTCGGGGTAAAAAAATGATTCATGTTTTCATATATGTAATGTGCTTAATTGGTTATATATATATATATATATATATATATATATATATATATATATATATATATATATATATATATATATATATATATATATACATATACAGTATATATATATATATATATATATATATATATATATATATATATATATATATATATATATATATATATATATATATATATATATATATATATATATATATACATATATATATATATATATATATATATATATATATATATATATATATATATATATATATATATATATATATGTATGTATGTATGTATATATATATATATATATATATATATATATATATATATATATATATATATATATATATATATATATATATATATATATATATATATATATATATATATATATATATATATATATATATATATATATATATATATATATATATATATATATATATATATATATATATATATATATATATATATATATATATATATATATATATATATATATATATATATATATATATATATATATATATATATATATATATATATATATATATATATATATATATATATATATATATATATATATTTATATATATATATATATATATATATATATATATATATATATATATATATATATATATAAATATATATATATATATATATATATATATATATATATATATATATATATATATATATATATATATATATATATATATATATATATATATATATACATGGCCCCATTCCTCCTTATAAGAGAGTTGCCGAGCCATGAAACACGCATTCACCATATCCACACATAGCTAAACTACTCCTCATAGATTCTTTTGAATAAAGGGTTGCGACATTTCCGTCCCTACCACCTTGCTTAGGTGACCTATAAGGTAGGCGGACAAGGACATGTTACAGTCAGGCCCGACATCCGCAGCTTGTTTACCTACCTCTACCGCTTCACTTCATGGCGTCTCCCCTTACACCTGTCCAGCACAGTTCACTGGGCTAGCAGGTGCGAGAAATCCCTTTGGCCTGCATCATCAATGCACAATCTTCATCCACTCATTCCTTTCTCTGTCACGCTTTTCTTCTTTGCTCCACTGGACATTCCACATGCTACCAATGCCCTTCTCACGCCATCCATCATACTCATTCTAACTCCAATCACTTGCGCACTCCACAGTCTCTTCATTATATTTTCATCACTGACTCTTTCCATGTGTCCAAACCAACTCAATACTCTATGATCTAGCCTATCTTACAGCTTTCTATCAACACCCATTCTATGCTTAACTTCCTCATTTATTACTCCAACTGTTCTTGATACTCCACTCATACTTC
>JAXCGZ010008148.1:32500-40000 GCA_037179515.1 Halocaridina rubra
ACAAAAGGACTCATGAGACCTGAGGGATTAAAATTTTTTTATGATAACAGGACAGGTCCTGTTATCATAAAAAAAAAATTTAATCCCTCAGGTCTCATGAGTCCTTTTGTTTACGTCTCCTCCATCTTTGTTATTTTTTCTCAGTTGTGCTTGAGAAGGGATACAGTTAGGATCCGAAATATAGCATTGTCTTATAAGTTTTGTTTCGCTGATGGGCTTCCTTACTATATATATATATATATATATATATATATATATATATATATATATATATATATATATATATATATATATATATATATATATATATATATATAGTGCCCTGTGGTAGCGGGCACAGCATCAAAGAGTAGCCCCAACGTATTCCCTGCATGTTGTAAGAGGCGACTAAAAGTGGACGGGGCGAGGGGACAGGGAATCCCCCCCTTGTATTAACCTCCTGCGAGACGTCAAAGAAGAAGGGGAGTAGAGAAGAGAATACCTTCTCCCCAAATTCTAGTTTTGGGGTGTCTAAATGTGCGTGGTTGTAGTACAATACAGAGCAAAAGATGTGAGATTGGATGTATGTTTGGTAGGAGGAGAATGGATGTATTGGCATTGTGTGAGACGAAGATGGAAGGAAAAGGAGAAGTGCATTTGGTGATGTGACAGGTATGGTGTCTGGGGTTGAAAGGGGGAGAGAGGGAGAAGGTGTGGCATTATTGCTGAGTAAATGGATGGTAAATAAGGTAGTGGAATGGAAAGAAGTGTCATCTAGGCTGATGTGGGTGAGGGCTAGGATAGGTAGGGAATGTTGGGCTTTTGTTAGTGCATATGGGGCAGGATGTGAGAGAAGTTACGAAGAGCTTGATGAATCATGGAATGATGCAACTAGGTGTGTGGATGGTCTGAGTAGAAGGAACTATGTAGATGTGTTGGGTGACTTGAATGCCAGAGTGGGTGATGGAGAGGTAGAAGGTGTTGGAGGAAAGTATGGGGTACCAGGTGGGAATGAGAGTGGCGAGAGACTGTTAGATATGTGTGTGGAGCAAGAGTTGGTGATAGGTAATAGTTTTTTCAAGAAGAAGTTAATAAATAAGTATACATAGATGAGAGCGGCAAATGGAAGAGTGAAAGAAAGAGCATTGATGGATTATGTGTTGGTAGCAAAGGGCATGATTGGTAGAGTGAAAGATGTGCATGCATTTAGGGGTATGGCTGCTGAGATGTCTGATCATTCTTTGGTTGAAGCAAAAGTGGTAGTAGCAAAAGAGTTGGGAAATAAAGTGGGGGAATGTAGAAGGGAATTGGTGAAGGTGGAAGAGTTGAAAAAACCAGAGAAGAGACAGGAATATCAGGACAGTTTGAAAGTGGCATATGACAGGGTGAAAGAAAGAGAATTTGGGGAGTTAGAGGAGGAATGGGGGTTAATGGAAGAATGTATTGTGGAACATGCAAGTGATGTGTGTGGAAAGAGGTTTATTGGAGCTGGCATGAGGAGGGGCAGCGAGTGGTGGACTGAAGGGGTGAAAATGAAGGTGGAAGAGAAAAAAAGGGCTTTTGAGGAATGGCTGCAGTATAACAGTATGGAGATGTATGAAAGATATAGGGAGAAAAATGTGGAAACCAAGCAGAAGGTAAAGGAGGAGATGAGGTCGGCAAATATTAGGTGGGGACAGGCTTTTAGTAGGTCATATGAGGAGAATAAAAAAGTTTTGGAAAGAAGTGAAGAGAGTAAGGAAGGGTGGATCGAGGAAGTAAGAGACAGTGAAAGATGCGAATGGACGGAAGTTAAGATTGAACGATGCAAGGAAAAGATGGGCAGAATATATTAAGTAGTTGCTGAATGTTGAGGAAGATAGAGAGGCAGTTATAGTGGCAGTGGGGGGTGTTCAAGTGCCAGTAATGGGAGATGAAAATGAGAGAGAGATTACAAAAGAGGAGGTGAAAGGGGCATTGTATGAAGCGAAAGTAAGTAAAGCACCTTGAATTGATGGTGTGAGAGCTGGGATGTTGAAAGAAGGGGGTGTGACTGCATTGGAATGGTTAATGAGAGTGCTTAATATATGTTTTATGCCAGTGGAATTGGTGATTACTTGTAGAGTGCCCCTATACAAAGGTAAGGGAGATGTGTATGAAGGCAGTAATTTTAGAGGTATAAGTTTATTGAGTGTGGTAGGTAAAGTGTGTGGTAGGATACTGGTTAATAAGATTAGGAATAAGATAAAATGTGATCGCGGAAGTGCAGAGTGGTTTTAGGAAAGGTAGAGGTCGTATAGATCAGATTTTTATAGTTAGGCAGTTATGTGAGAAATATTTAGCAAAGGGTAAGGATGTGTATTTTTTATTTTTGGATCTTGAGAAAGCATATGATAGAGTTGAAAGAGAGGCAATGCGGAAAGTTTTAAAGTTATATGGAATTGATGGTAAACTGTTGCATGTAGTGAAGAGTTTGTATGAGGGCAGTAGAGCTTGTGTTAGGGTAGGGAATGAAGTGGGTGAGTGGTTTCCAGTGAGTGTAGGGCTGAGACAGGGATGTGTGATGTCACCATGGCTGTTCAATTTGTATATTGATGGAGTCGTAAGAGAGGTGAATGAGCGAGTGTGTGGTCGAGGTTTGAGAATGGTAGATGGGGATGATAATGGGTGGGAGCTGAATCAGTTGCTGTTTGAATCTGATATCGTGGTGGTGGCAGATTCAGAGGAAAAGCTGTGTCAGTTAGTGTCAGAATTTGGAATGGTGTGTGAGAGAAGGAAGTTGCGAGTGAATGAGGGAAAGAGAAATGTTATAAGGTGTAGAAGAAATGAGGATGGTGCTGGATTGAATGTTATATTGAATGGAGAGACACTTGAGAAAATGTATCAGTTTAAGTATTTAGGCTCGGTTATAGCTGCAAATGGTGGAGTGGAAGCAGATGTGTGTCAAAGAGTGAATGAAGGATATAAAGTGTTAGGTGCGTTGAAAGGAGTGATGAAGAATAAAGGTTTGGAAATAAATGTTAAGAAAGTTTTTTTTTTTATGAGAAAGTGGTTGTGCTAACTGTGATGTATGGATCAGAGTTATGGGGTATGAAACTAAATGTGATTACCTAATTGTGATTACCTAATTGTGTTTACGGGAAAGAGCCCAAAGCTCGTATCTTCCCGTCTCCTCATCGGTTCCATTTTAGACTTAGTGATACTTATCATACCTGTCCTTAAAACTATGGATTGAGATAGCATTAACTACCTCCTCGCTTAGCCAATTCCAATTATCAACTACTCTTACACTGAAAAAGTATTTCCTTACATCCTGCAAAGAAGTTTTCTTACGAAGCTTCAAACTATGACCTCTAGTTCTAGAGCCAGCCATATCAAAATATCGATCCCTATCCACTCTATCATAACCATGAAGGAATTTAAATACTGTCACCATATCCCCCCTCACTCTTCTAGCTTCGAATGATGGTAAGTCTAATTCCCTCAGCCTCTCATCATAACTGAGATTGCCTATTTCTGGCACCAGTTTCGTGGCATGTCTTTGAACTTTTTCAAGCTTAGCTATGTGATTTTTCAAGTGCGGATTCCAAAAGGGGGCTGCATATTCGAGTTTTGGCCTCACATAGCTTACATAGATATTTCTGAACATATCCTTGTCCATGTGCCTGAAGGCTACCCTTACATTTGATAAGAATGCATATGCTGCCCTTACTATGCCATTTATATGTATTTCTGGAGACAAATTTGCCAGTATGTTTACTCCTAGATCTCTCTCATTTTCTGTCTCTTGAAGTTGTACTCCAGCCACCGAGTAGTCAAGCTTGGGCCTTCTTGCACTTGTACCCATTCTCATTACCATACATTTTGAAGTATTGAATTTCATTAGCCACTTTTCTGACCACTCATGCAGATTATTTAGATCCTCCTGAAGTTCTCTACCATTGTTCTCGTTTTTTACTTTCTTCACAATCTTTGCATCATCTGCAAACATATTCATGAATGAATTTACAGACTCTGGTAGGTCATTTACATATACAAGGAACAAAAGTGGCCCTAAAACTGAACCCTGTGGAACTCCACTACTAACTCTTCTCCATTCAGACACTGAGTGTCTTACTCTAACCCTCTGTCCCCTTCCTTCTAAGTAAGTTTTTATCCATTCCAAAACATTTCCACCTATTCTAGCCATTGATTGCAGCTTCCTAATAAGTCTCCCATGTGGAACAGTGTCAAACGCTTTCTGGAAGTCTAGGAATATGCAATCTGCCCAGCCCTCTCTTTCCTGTAAGATTCGGCTTACCTCATCATAAAATTCTAATAAGTTTGTTACTGTTGATCTACCTTCTCTGAAGCCATGTTGCCTCACTGACAAAAAGTTGAAGGATTCCAAGTGAAGAGAGATATGTTTCCTTAGTAGTTTCTCCATAACTTTGCAAACTATGCTGGTCAAGGAAACTGGTCTATAGTTCAGAGCCGTATCCCTCCTTCCCTTTTTGAAGATAGGTATCACATTTGCTTGTTTCCAGCATCTTGGAATCTCCCCTGACTCCAGTGACTTTTTAAATATGATACTTAGTGCCACTGATATTGAGTTTGCGCATTTTTTAAGCACATGAGGGGATATGTCATCAGGACCTGTAGCTTTATGAACATCTAAATCCATCAGAGCTTTGCATACCTCTGTGGCTGTAAGGTTGATGTTCTCTAATACCGGCCCTTGAGCTTCTATCACTGCAATCTGAAGGGGTGGGGTATTTTCTACTGTAAATACTGACTGAAACTCCTTGTTCAATTCTTTGCAGATCTCTTCATCCATCTCAGTGATGCTTCCATCCTCTCTCTTTAGCCTTAAAACCTGTTCTTTTACCTTCAGCTTTCCTCTGATAAAGCTGTGGAAAAGCTTGGGATTTTCTTTAGCCTTCCTGGTGATGTCCCTCTCATAGTCTCTCTCTGCCTCTCTCCTTTTACTTAGGTAGTCATTTCTTGCTCTTTTGTAGGTTTGCCAGGCATTTATGTTTTTTCTCCTCCTATACCTTTTCCAGCATTTGTCTCTCCACTCCTTAGCTCTTTTACACCCATTATCGAACCATTTCTCTCTGGCATGAATTACACCTACTTTGGTGACAGGTATGCAGCAATCTACTATCTTCCCATATTTCTCACAAAAGATGTCATACATTTCTTGTACAGATTTGTTGTAAAATAAGGTTCTCCAGTCAATAACTGTAAAAAGCTCATTCATTTTGATGTAATCTCCTTTCGGATAGTTCCTCCTCATGTCCTCAGTGCCTCTACTCTCAGGAAGAATATCTTCAATGATATACTCAATCAACAACACACAGTGGTCACTCTTTCCAATTGGTGGTTCATGCTCAATTTTTTCAATGTCCAACACATTATCTGTGAACACTAGATCAAGTAGTGATGGCTCATCCCCACCCCTGATCCTTGTTGGTTCCATTACATGTTGGTGTAGGAAATTCCCTTGTACGCAATCTAGGAATCTTGCCCCGAATGAGTCCTCACCACTGTGTGGGTCAAGATTTATCCAATCTATCTCTTTATGATTAAAGTCTCCCATAATCAAAATCCTACATTTTTTTTCCCGTGCCATGTTAACAACTGAGTTTATGACTTCACTAGTACCTATATGACTTTCCTCATAAACTTCAAGCCTATTTTGGTTCCTTGGTGGGTTGTATACAACAGTTATTATAATGCTCTCTGACCCAGTATTTATGCGAGCAACAAGAAATTCCTTGAACTTATTTTCTATAGCCAATTTTATTTCTTCAACTTGAATCCTTTCACTTATGAGCAGTGCTATCCCTCCACCAGTCCTCTCAGATCTTTCAACCCTTAGTATTATGAAGCCCTTAGGAAAATTTGTGACACTGTTTATGTCCTCACTCAACTTAGTCTCTGTAATTGCTACTATATCTGCCTTACTGTTGTGAATCCTATCTTTTAATTCTACTGCCTTACCAGCTAATCCATCAGCATTTGTGTATAACAATCTTAATGAGGCCCCATCTCCTGATCTTCTGTCATTATTTTCTTTATCTCCCCTTTGTCTGGAAGAACTCTGAAATGAAAATTTTTCTTCTGTTCTTCATTTCTTTCCTTATTTAACCTTCTTGCCTCTTGCAACAAGTTTTTGATCTTTCCCATCTCTTCCTGTGTTCTGTATCGTCTAATGAACACTTCTTTGAATTCTTGAAGGTCTTTTAGACTTTTTTTTCTCAACAGTATTTCCCTACATGTTTCCCCTCTCTCAAAGGTTACTTTTGTTGGTCTTGGCTTTCCTTCCCTCGAATATTTACCTAGTTGGTGCATGTTTACAATATCCTCAGAACCACAAACTACTCCAAGCTTTCTTATCAGGTCTACAACCCTAGCTTTATTTTCTTCAAGTCTCCCCTGCCATGTTGGCTCCTGGGATTCGCTTATGCCTGAGATTACCACTGTCTTCTCCTTATCAAGTGCCTGTCTGATGAGTGGGTTTGCCCTTTCCATCACAACGTCTTTCATTTTTTCGATTACTGTCTCTTTATAGTCAACTGTTTGTATGTTTTCCAGTGCCACCACCTTTACAGCCTCTTTTACTGCCACATTCCCCTTTAGTGCATCAGCAAAGGAAGTTTTCATGGCATCATTTTCCATATTCAGCTCCTGGAACTCTTTTCTGAACTGTTCAATGTTTTCCTTAATCTGGACATTCCAAGCAGCAATCTCGTCTCTCTCAGAAGAGAGCAGTGAACTAACATCTAATTCCTTCAGGTTGTCATTCAGCTGTTTGTTTTTATCTTCTTGTTTAGAAATTCTAGATTCTAGTTGACTCTTTTCCCCTTCCAGCTTCTTTATTCTTTTTTCTAGTTCCTTTCTCTCCTGCCCTTGTGCTTTATTTGCTTCCTCCAAAGATCTTATTTGCTCTCTGAGTGTTTCATTCTCTTTCATTTCTCCATCCATATTCCGAATTTTTTCATCAAGGCTTATAACCATTGCCTCTAAATTCTTGATTTTCTGGTTAAGTCTCCTAATGGCTACCCCTCCTACCGACCCATGGATGGGAGAGGTTTGGGGCAGAGATGGCCTCATTTTTTATGTTCTCCCTCTCACAGAATATAGAAAGAAGAAGAGAAAGAGGAAAAAAAAAGAGAAAAACTTTTATTTAAGCTTCACACAGAATTTTTATATCTCCATATAAGTGCTATTTAGTGACTCAATTTATCTCTTTTCTGGTAACACACATCTTAACTTAAAAACTTTACCATGGTAATTTAAGGATAAAAAGAAAAAGAAAAAAAATATATGCAACAAAACAAAAGTCAAACCTGAAGGAAAATTCGAATTTGTGTCTGAGGAGGCACCCACCTGTTTCTGCTATATATTCTTCCTAACTGATAAACTCACTATCTAACCAAGATATGTTATCACAGGATTATACTTTACATTTAACTCAATATATATATATACAAAATAAAAAAAATAGTAAAAAAGAAAGCTAAAAGAAAAGCAAGAAAATGAAGAAAATAAGACAGC
>JAXCGZ010008148.1:42500-53442 GCA_037179515.1 Halocaridina rubra
TTTAACCTTCTGTGGTGTGTAGTTGATAGCGCCTTGACTTAGTAATTATAAGTCCTTGGTTCAAGTCCCTGTCGGTGTGAAAAATTATTCATGGTTTCTCATATGGAATGTGCATATTTGGGTATTATATAGCCCGAATGTGATTGGGAATTGAATTAAATGCGAAAATGAAGCCACGAGAGATGGGGAATCTGTAATATAAACATAGTGGCAGTCAGACAGAATGCGTTCTTTCCGTAGTATGGAAGATATAATCTATAAGGTTGGATTCCTTTTAACCTTCTTTGGTGTGTAGTTGGTAGTGCCTGGCCTTAGTAATTAACTATAAGTCCTAGGTTCAAGTCCCGGTCTGGGTAAAAAATGATTCATGTTTTCACATATGTAATGTGCTTATTTGGTTATTGCATTCCCCGAATGAGATTGGGAATTGAATTTAATGCGAAAATGAAGCCACGAGTGAGGTTGGGGAATCTGTAATATGAATATAGTGCCATTCATATAGAATGCGTTCATTCCTAAGTATAGCAGATATAAGCTATAAGGTTGTATTCTTTTTAACTTTCTGTGGTGTGTAGTTGGTAGCGCCTTGACTTTGTAATCATAAGTCCTAGGTTCAAGTCCCGGTTGGGGTAAAATATGATTGATATTTTTACATATGCATTGCGCTTATGTTCTTACTGTATAGCCCGATTGAGATTGGGAATTGAATTAAATGCGGAAATGAAGCCACGAGTGAGGTTGGGGAATCTGTAATATGAACATAGTGGCATTCAGATAGAATGCGTTCATTCCTATGTATAGCATATATAAGCTATAAGGTTGGATTCCTTTTAATCTTCTGTGGTGTGTAGTTGGTAGCAGTGTGACTTAGTAATTGTTAGTCCTAGGTTCAAGTCCCGGTCGAGGTAAAAACTGATTCATATATATATATATATATATATATATATATATATATATATATATATATATATATATATATATATATATATATATATATATATATATATATATATATATATATATATATATATATATATATATATATATATATATATATATATATATATATATATATATATATATATATATATATATATATATATATATATATATATATATATATATATATATATATATATATATATATATATATATATATATATATATATATATATATATATATATATATATATATATATATATATATATATATATATATATATATATATATATATATATATGTATATATATATATATATATATATATATATATATATATATATATATATATATACATATATGTATATACATATATATATATATATATATATATATATATATATATATATATATATATATATATATATATATATATATATATATATATATATATATATATATATGGATTCGGTTTTACGTCATGAACTCTCTTTTCTACTAAGGGCTAGGACGGTTGCCTTCTTACGAAGGACTTGTTTTGGCAGATGTAATCGTTACCCTGAGTGTATGCCCTTGCTAACCTCAGTCCGGGACGGGGCGCGAACCCTCCACCTGCCGCCTCAGAATCGCAGGCGCTACCATTTTGCCACGGAGACTACATATATATATATATATATATATATATATATATATATATATATATATATATATATATATATATATATATATATAAATGAAGGCGGCTACGGAAGGAAATAAGAAACAACGGAATATCATAACTGGAGAGCGGAGATCCTACATAGTAGGTGAAGCAATATTATAATTCTTTATCATGCAGACTATTCCAAATGACTGTCCACATGGCCTCATATCTGAAGCTCCTCCTATCGTGGACCAGGGCTGCCAAAATCATTTACGCTGAACGTACCAAAATCTTCATGAAAAAGTACCAAAGCTGGTGAAAACGTACCAAAATTTGAAAATTATAATAAAACATTAAATTTAGTGGCTTTACTCAGTTTTTAAGTTAAAATGAAGCTGCATCCTCTTCTTCTTCCTTATTGATGCAATACCAATGTTTTCCATTCAATTTACGGCAAAGCTCTCGTGGAGGGTTCCATTTTGTGCAATCGATGTCCTCCAGCATAGATTTAGATCGCATTAATGCATTTAGTGTTGCAGTTTGCAAAGAATTCCTGTTTTTAGTTTTTATGTTGTTAAGATTAGAAAAAAATTCTTTCAGCAGCAGCAGAAGAATGCGGTAGTGACAAGAGCTCCATCATGAACTTAGAAAGCAATGGATATCTGTACTGATCGCCACACTTTTCTTGAGATACCGCATACCATAATTGTTCAGGGAGTTTTTCTGATATGAAAGAAACATCTTGAACAGACAATTCTCTCCACTCCGAATTAATAAGTTCATACTCTTCCTCTTTTACAAGATTGCAAACTGAACTGCCAATGGTATTATTGATTTAGATTTACCTTCGAGGACATGGACTTGATCTAAAGCTTCTAACAGCTCTAACTTATTGATTTACAAGCACAATTTTAAGAATTTGTAGCTTTTTTTCTAAAACGTATCAAAAATTGACTCTTGGGGCTGTCGTCGTACCAAAAGTACAACAAGAAGACATTTGAAGCAAAACGTACCAAATTTGTACGAACGTACCAATTTTGGCAGCCCTGTCGTGGACCCTCCTGGGAATCATTGTTAGCAACAACAACCCCCCTCTCCAAAATCCGTTGCACTATTTTTGCAAGTGCTGATTTGATTCTTTTGTCCAAGAATAGGACCGTAATTTGGACATATATTCATAACATCTACGTTTTACTTTTCAAATATATATATATATATATATATATATATATATATATATATATATATATATATATATATATATATATATATATATATATATATATATATATATATATATATATATATATATATATATATATATATATATATATATATATATATATATATATATATATATACGTGTGTGTGTGTGTGTGTGTGTGCGTGCGTGTGTGTGTGTGTGTGTGTGATTACGTAATTGTGCTTACGAGAAAGAACCCCGTGCTAGCAACTCCTCGTCTCCTGGTCGGTCCCATTTTTGTACTTAGTGATACTTATCATACTTGTCCTAAAAATTATGGATTTTGTTAACATTAACTGCTTCCTCGGTTAGTGAATTCCAGTCATCAACTACTCTTACACTAAAAAAGTACTTCCTCACATCCTGCAAAGAGGCTTTCTTAAGAAGCTTCAAACTGTGACCTCTAGTTTTAGTGCCAGCCATTTCAAAATATCGATCCCTATCCACTCTATCATAACCAAGAAGGAATTTAAATCATGTCACCATATCCCCCTCATTCTTCTAGCTTCAAGTGATGGTAAGTCTAATTCCCTTAGACTCTCCTCGTAACTGAGATTGTGTATTTCTGGAACCAATTTCGTGGTATGTCTTTGAACTTTTTCCAGCTTAAATATGTGCTTTTTCAAGTATGCATTCCAAAAGGGGGCTGCATATCAAGCTTTGGCCTCACATAGGTTACATAAATATATGTGTGATTACCTAATTGTGATTACCTACTTGTGTTTACGGGAAAGAGCCCAAAGCTCGTATCTTCCCGTCTCCTCATCGCTTCCATTTTATACTTAGTGATACTTATCATACCTGTCCTTAAAACTATGGATTGAGATAGCATTAACTGCCTCCTCGCTTAGCGAATTCCAATTATCAACTACTCTTACACTGAAAAAGTATTTTCTTACATCCTGCAAAGAAGTTTTCTTACGAAGCTTCAAACTATGACCTCTAGTTCTAGAGCCAGCCATGTCAAAATATCGATCCCTATCCACTCTATCATAACCATGAAGGAATCTAAAGACTGTCACCATATCCCCCCTCACTCTTCTAGCTTCGAGTGATGGTAAGTCTAATTCCCTCAGCCTCTCAACATAACTGAGATTGTGTATTTCTGGCACCAGTTTCGTGGCATGTCTTTGAACTTTTTCAAGCTTAGCTATGTGCTTTTTCAAGTGCGGATTCCAAAAGGGGGCTGCATATTCGAGATTTGGCCTCACATAGGTTACATAAATATTTCTGAACATTTCCTTGTCCATGTGCCTGAAGGCTACCCTTACATTTGATAAGAATGCATATGCTGCCCTTACTATGCCATTTATATGTATTTCTGGAGACAAATCTGCCAGTATGTTTACTCCTAGATCTCTCTCATTTTCTGTCTCTTGAAGCTGTACTCCAGCCACCGAGTAGTCAAGCTTGGGCCTTCTTGCACTTGTACCCATTCTCATTACCTTACATTTTGAAGTATTGAATTTCATTAGCCACTTTTCTGACCACTCATGCAGATTATTTAGATCCTCCTGAAGTTCTCTACCATTGCTCTCGTTTTTTACTCTCTTCACAATCTTTGCATCATCTGCAAACATATTCATGAATGAATTTACAGACTCTGGTAGGTCATTTACATATACAAGGAACAAAAGTGGCCCTAAAACTGAACCCTGTGGAACTCCACTACTAACTCTTCTCCATTCAGACACTGAGTGTCTTACTCTAACCCTCTATTCCCTTCCTTCTAAGTAAGTTTTTATCCATTCCAAAACATTTCCACCTATTCTAGCCATTGATTGCAGCTTCTAAATAAGTCTCCCATGTGGAACAGTGTCAAACGCTTTCTGGAGGTCTAGGAATATGCAATCTGCCCAGCCCTCTTTCCTGTAAGATTTGGCTTACCTCATTATAAAATTCTAATAAGTTTGTTTCTGTTGATCTACCTTCTCTGAACCCATGTTGCCTCACTGACAAAAAGTTGAAGGATTCCAAGTGAAGAGAGATATGTTTCCTTAGTAGTTTCTCCATAACTTTGCAAACTATGCTGGTCAAGGAAATTGGTCTATAGTTCAGAGCCGTATCCCTCCTTCCCTTTTTGAAGATAGGTATCACATTTGCTTGTTTCCAGCATCTTGGAATCTCCACCGACTCCAGTGACTTTTTAAATATGATACTTAGTGCCACTGATATTAAGTTTGCGCATTTTTTAAGCACATGAGGGGATATGTCATCAGGACCTGTAGCTTTATGAACATCTAAATCCATCAGCGCTTTGCATACCTCTGTGGCTGTAAGGTTGATGTTCTCTATAACCGGCCCTTGAGCTTCTATCACTGCAATCTGAGGGGGTGGGGTATTTTCTACTGTAAATACTGACTGAAACTCCTTGTTCAATTCTTTGCAAATCTCTTCATCCGTCTCAGTGATGCTTCCATCCTCTCTCTTTAGCCTTAAAACCTGTTCTTTTACCTTCAGTTTTCCTCTGATAAAGCTGTGGAAAAGCTTGGGATTTTCTTTAGCCTTCCTGGTGATGTCCCTCTCATGGTGTCTCTCTGCCTCTCTCCTTTTACTTAGGTAGTCATTTCTTGCTCTTTTGTAGGTTTGCGAGGCATTTATGTTTTTTTCTCCTCCTATACCTTTTCCAGCATTTGTCTCTCCACTCCTTAGCTCTTTTACACCCATTATCGAACCATTTCTCTCTGGCATGAATTACACCTACTTTGGTGACAGGTATGCAGCAATCTACTATCTTCCCATATTTCTCACACATGTGTGTGATTACCTAATTGTGATTACCTAATTGTGTTTACGGGAAAGAGCCCAAAGCTCGTATCTTCCCGTCTCTTGATCGCTTCCATTTTATACTTAGTGATGCTTATCATACCTGTCCTTAAAACTATGGATTGAGATAGCATTAACTACCTCCTCGCTTAGCGAATTCCAATTATCAACTACTCTTACACTGAAAAAGTATTTCCTTACATCCTGCAAAGAAGTTTTCTTACGAAGCTTCAAACTATGACCTCTAGTTCTAGAGCCAGCCATATCAAAATATCGATCCCTATCCACTCTATCATAACCATGAAGGAATTTAAAGACTGTTACCATATCCCCCCTCACTCTTCTAGCTTCGAGTGATGGTAAGTCTAATTCCCTCAGCCTCTCATCATAACTGAGATTGCATATTTCTGGCACCAGTTTCGTGGCATGTCTTTGAACTTTTTCAAGCTTAGCTATGTGCTTTTTCAAGTGCGGATTCCAAAAGGGGGCTGCATATTCGAGTTTTGGCCTCACATAGGTTACATAAATATTTCTGAACATTTCCTTGTCCATGTGCCTGAAGGCTACCCTTACATTTGATAAGAATGCATATGCTGCCCTTACTATGCCATTTATATGTATTTCTGGAGACAAATCTGCCAGTATGTTTACTCCTAGATCTCTCTCATTTTCTGTCTCTTGAAGTTGTACTCCAGCCACCGAGTAGTCAAGCTTGGGCCTTCTTGCACTTGTACCCATTCTCATTACCTTACATTTTGAAGTATTGAATTTCATTAGCCACTTTTCTGACCACTCATGCAGATTATTTAGATCCTCCTGAAGTTCTCTACCATTGTTCTCGTTTTTTACTTTCTTCACAATCTTTGCATCATCTGCAAACATATTCATGAATGAATTTACAGACTCTGGTAAGTCATTTACATATACAAGGAAAAAAAGTGGCCCTAAAACTGAACCCTGTGGAACTCCATTACTAACTCTTCTCCATTCAGACACTGAGTGTCTTACTCTAACCCTCTGTTCCCTTCCTTCTAAGTAAGTTTTTATCCATTCCAAAACATTTCCACCTATTCTAGCCATTGATTGCAGCTTCCTAATAAGTCTCCCTTGTGGAACAGTGTCAAACGCTTTCTGGAAGTCTAGGAATATGCAATCTGCCCAGCCCTCTCTCTCCGGTAAGATTCGGCTTACCTCATTATAAAATTCTAATAAGTTTGTTACTGTTGATCTACCTTCTCTGAAGCCATGTTGCCTCACTGACAAAAAGTTGAAGGATTCCAAGTGAAGAGAGATATGTTTCCTTAGTAGTTTCTCCATAACTTTGCAAACTATGCTGGTCAAGGAAACTGGTCTATAGTTCAGAGACGTATCCCTCCTTCCCTTTTTGAAGATAGGTATCACATTTGCTTGTTTCCAGCATCTTGGAATCTCCTCCGACTCCACTGACTTTTTAAATATGATACTTAGTGCCACTGATATTGAGTTTGTGCATTTTTTAAGCACATGAGGGGATATGTCATCAGGACCTGTAGCTTTATGAACATCTAAATCCATCAGCGCTTTGCATACCTCTGTGGCTGTAAGGTTGATGGTCTCTAATACCGGCCCTTGAGCTTCTATCACTGCAATCTGAGGGGGTGGGATATTTTCTACTGTAAATACTGACTGAAACTCCTTGTTCAATTCTTTGCAGATCTCTTCATCCGTCTCAGTGATGCTTCCATCCTCTCTCTTTAGCCTTAAAACCTGTTCTTTTACCTTCAGTTTTCCTCTGATAAAGCTGTGGAAAAGCTTGGGATTTTCTTTAGCCTTCCTGGTGATGTCCCTCTCATGGTGTCTCTCTGCCTCTCTCCTTTTACTTAGGTAGTCATTTCTTGCTCTTTTGTAGGTTTGCGAGGCATTTATGTTTTTTCTCCTCCTATACCTTTTCCAGCATTTGTCTCTCCACTCCTTAGCTCTTTTACACCCATTATCGAACCATTTCTCTCTGGCATGAATTACACCTACTTTGGTGACAGGTATGCAGCAATCTACTATCTTCCCATATTTCTCACACATGTGTGTGATTACCTAATTGTGATTACCTAATTGTGTTTACGGGAAAGAGCCCAAAGCTCGTATCTTCCCGTCTCCTCATCGCTTCCATTTTATACTTAGTGATGCTTATCATACCTGTCCTTAAAACTATGGATTGAGATAGCATTAACTACCTCCTCGCTTAGCGAATTCCAATTATCAACTACTCTTACACTGAAAAAGTATTTCCTTACATCCTGCAAAGAAGTTTTCTTACGAAGCTTCAAACTATGACCTCTAGTTCTAGAGCCAGCCATATCAAAATATCGATCCCTATCCACTCTATCATAACCATGAAGGAATTTAAAGACTGTCACCATATCCCCCCTCACTCTTCTAGCTTCGAGTGATGGTAAGTCTAATTCCCTCAGCCTCTCATCATAACTGAGATTGCGTATTTCTGGCACCAGTTTCGTGGCATGTCTTTGAACTTTTTCAAGCTTAGCTATGTGCTTTTTCAAGTGCGGATTCCAAAAGGGGGCTGCATATTCGAGTTTTGGCCTCACATAGGTTACATAAATATTTCTGAACATTTCCTTGTCCATGTGCCTGAAGGCTACCCTTACATTTGATAAGAATGCATATGCTGCCCTTACTATGCCATTTATATGTATTTCTGGAGACAAATCTGCCAGTATGTTTACTCCTAGATCTCTCTCATTTTCTGTCTCTTGAAGTTGTACTCCAGCCACCGAGTAGTCAAGCTTGGGCCTTCTTGCACTTATACCCATTCTCATTACCTTACATTTTGAAGTATTGAATTTCATTAGCCACTTTTCTGACCACTCATGCAGATTATTTAGATCCTCCTGAAGTTCTCTACTATTGTTCTCGTTTTTAACTTTCTTCACAATCTTTGCATCATCTGCAAACATATTCATGAATGAATATACAGGCTCTGGTAGGTCATTTACATATACAAGGAAAAAAAGTGGCCCTAAAACTGAACCCTGTGGAACTCCACTACTAACTCTTCTCCATTCAGACACTGAGTGTCTTACTCTAACCCTCTGTTCCCTTCCTTCTAAGTAAGTTTTTATCCATTCCAAAACATTTCCACCTATTCTAGCCATTGATTGCAGCTTCCTAATAAGTCTCCCTTGTGGAACAGTGTCAAACGTTTTCTGGAAGTCTAGGAATATGCAATCTGCCCAGCCCTCTCTTTCCTGTAAGATTTGGCTTACCTCATTATAAAATTCTAATAAGTTTGTTACTGTTGATCTACCTTCTCTGAAACCATGTTGCCTCACTGACAAAAAGTTGAAGGATTCCAAGTAAAGAGAGATATGTTTCCTTAGTAGTTTCTCCATAACTTTGCAAACTATGCTGGTCAAGGAAACTGGTCAATAGTTCAGAGCCGTATCCCTCCTTCCCTTTTTGAAGATAGGTATCACATTTGCTTGTTTCCAGCATCTTGGAATCTCCCCCGACTCCAGTGACTTTTTAAATATGATACTTAGTGCCACTGATATTGAGTTTGCGCATTTTTTAAGCACATGAGGGGATATGTCATCAGGACCTGTAGCTTTATGAAAATCTAAATCCATCAGCGCTTTGCATACCTCTGTGGCTGTAAGGTTGATGTTCTCTAATACCGGCCCTTGAGCTTCTATCACTGCAATCTGAGGGGGTGGGATATTTTCTACTGCAAATACTAACTGAAACTCCTTGTTCAATTCTTTGCAAATCTCTTCATCCGTCTCAGTGATGCTTCCATCCTCTCTCTTTAGCCTTAAAACCTGTTCTTTTACCTTCAGTTTTCCTCTGATAAAGCTGTGGAAAAGCTTGGGATTTTCTTTAGCCTTCCTGGTGATGTCCCTCTCATCGTGTCTCTCTGCCTCTCTCCTTTTACTTAGATAGTCATTTCTTGCTCTTTTGTAGGTTTGCCAGGCATTTATGATTTCTCTCCTCCTATACCTTTTCCAGCATTTGTCTCTCCACTCCTTAGCTCTTTTACACCCATTATCGAACCATTTCTCTCTGGCATGAATTACACCTACTTTGGTGACAGGTATGCAGCAATCTACTATCTTCCCATATTTCTCACAAGAGATGTCATACATTTCTTGTACAGATTTGTTGTAAAATAAGGTTCTCCAGTCAATAACTGCAAAAAGCTCATTCATTTTGATGTAATCCCTTTCGGATAGTTCCTCCTCATGTCCTCAGTGCCTCTACTCTCAGGAAGAAAATCTTCAATGATATACTCCATCAACAACACACAGTGGTCACTCTTTCCAATTGGTGGTTCATACTCAATTTTTCAATATCCAACACATGGTCTGTGAACACTAGATCAAGTAGTAATGGCTCATCCCCACCCCTGGCCCTTGTTGGTTCCATTACATGTTGGTGTAGGAAATTCCCTTGTACGCAATCTAGGAATCTTGCCCCGAATGTGTGATTACCTAATTGTGATTACCTAATTGTGTTTACGGGAAAGAGCCCAAAGCTCGTATCTTCCCGTCTCCTCATCGTTTCCATTTTATACTTAGTGATACTTATCATACCTGTCCTTAAAACTATGGATTGAGATAGCATTAACTATCTCCTCGCTTAGCGAATTCCAATTATCAACTACTCTTACACTTAAAAAGTATTTCCTTACATCCTGCGAAGAAGTTTTCTTACGAAGCTTCAAACTATGACCTCTAGTTCTAGAGCCAGCCATACCGAAATATCGATCCCTATCCACTCTATCATAACCATGAAGGAATTTAAAGACTGTCACCATATCCCCCCTCACTCTTCTAGCTTCGAGTGATGGTAAGTCTAATTCCCTCAGCCTCTCATCATAACTGAGATTGCGTATTTCTGGCACCAGTTTCGTGGCATGTCTTTGAACTTTTTCAAGCTTAGCTATGTGCTTTTTCAAGTGCGGATTCCAAAAGGGGGCTGCATATTCGAGTTTTGGCCTCACATAGGTTACATAAATATTTCTGAACATTTCCTTGTCCATGTGCCTGAAGACTACCCTTACATTTGATAAGAATGCATATGCTGCCCTTACTATGCCATTTATATGTATTTCTGGAGACAAATCTGCCAGTATGTTTACTCCTAGATCTCTCTCATTTTCTGTCTCTTGAAGTTGTACTCCAGCCACCGAGTAGTCAAGCTTGGGCCTTCTTGCACTTGTACCCATTCTCATTACCTTACATTTTGAAGTATTGAATTTCATTAGCCACTTTTCTGACCACTCATGCAGATTATTTAGATCCTCCTGAAGTTCTCTACCATTGTTCTCGTTTTTTACTTTCTTCACAATCTTTGCA
>JAXCGZ010008149.1:0-40000 GCA_037179515.1 Halocaridina rubra
ACTAACACCACCAGCACAAAGAACACCACCACTCTCCATTGTACTAAGTATGGTCAAGATTAGAGCTACTGGAAGCACGTCCTCACTGGATGAACCCAGGAACTAAACTGATGAACCCAGGAACTAAAGATTTGGCTTACCTCATCATAAAATTCTAATAAGTTTGTTACTGTTGATCTACCTTCTCTGAAGCCATGTTGCCTCACTGACAAAAAGTTGAAGGATTCCAAGTGAAGAGAGATATGTTTCCTTAGTAGTTTCTCCATAACTTTGCAAACTATGCTGGTCAAGGAAACTGGTCTATAGATCAGAGCCATATCCCTCCTTCCCTCTTTGAAGATAGGTATCACATTTGCTTGTTTCCAGCATCTTGGAATCTCCCCCGACTCCAGTGACTCCTTAAATATGGAACTTAGTGCCACTGATATTGTGTTTGCGCATTTGTTAAGCACATGAGGGGATATGTCATCAGGACCTGTAGCTTTATGAACATCTAAATCCATCAGCGCTTTGCATACCTCTGTGGCTGTAAGGTTGATGTTCTCTAATACCGGCCCTTGATGTATGTATGTATGTATGTATGTATGTATGTATGTATGTATGTATGTATGTATGTATGTATGTATGTATGTATGTATGTATGTATGTATGTATGTATGTATGTATGTATGTATGTAGGTAGGTAGTTAGGTAGGTAGGTAGGTAGGTAGGTTGGTAGATAGGTAGGTAGGTAGGCAGGAAGGTAGATAGATAGATAGATAGATGAGAGTAATGAATAAAGAACTATAACAATTGAAATTAGCTTGATTTCATAAACATTAATTTTTTTATGTTAAAGCGATAGAGCAAATAAAACAAAAATTTAACCTTTTCCAATGTCTTCCATTACCTTCAGATCTCATCTCTGTAATTTCTCTGTTTAAGAAAGTTGAATGTATGGAATATTTTTTTCACTGTATTAATTTTACATAATTTTCGACCAATTGACTTTAAAGATCATACTATAATTGCAGTAGTAATGATGGAATAGCATGGATAAGGAGAACCCACAAGTAATTAATTATAGTTAACAGAAGGTTTTTATTTTATTTTTTAAATTATTTGAGCCCTTGTGACCCAAATTAACAGTGACAGTAATGTATATAATTATTGATGTTTGTTACATGTAGTCAATCATATTAATGCACTAAACTGTTCATCAGTAATTTATTGTTAGCTGAGTAAATAATTTATAATCTTATCGCGTTCATCTCTCCCCTTCTGAATATTTTATTAAGTACGTAAGGTCAGGGTCGTATTAGAGCGACAGGGAGTCCGAGTGGTTATCTTAATGTATTATAATTATGTGTCATCGTTTAGAACAGGCATACACATGTATTCTTGTTTATACACACTCACATAATCACAATGACAATGTTCCACACGGGAGACTTATTATGAAGCTGCAAAAAATGGCTAGAGTAGGTGGAAATGTCTTGGAATGGATAAAAACTTACTTAGAAGTAAGGGAACAAAGGGTTAGAGTAAGACACTCAGTGTCTGAATGGAGAAGAGTTAGTAGTGGAGTTCCACAGGGTTCAGTTTAAGGGCCACTTTTGTTCCTTGTATATGTAAATGACTTACCAGAGTCTGTAAATTCATCCATGGATATGTTTGCAGATGATGCAAAGATTGTGCAGAAAGTAAGAAACGAGAACAATAGTGTCCATGAGTGGTCAGAAAAGTGGTTAATGAAATTCAGTACTTCAAAATGTAAGGTAATGAGAATGGGTACAAGCGTAAGAAGGCCCAAGTTTGACTAATCGGTGGCTGGAGTACAACTTCAAGAGAGAAAATGAGAGAGATCTAGGAGTAAACATACTGGCAGAATTGTCTCCAGAAATACATATAAATGGCATAGTAAGGGCAGCATAAGCTTTCTTATCAAACATAAGGGTAGCCTTCAGGCACATGGACAAGGAAATGTTTAGAAATATTTATGTAACCTATGTGAGGCCAAAACTTGAATATGCAGCCCCCTTTTGGAATCCGCACTTGAAAAAGCACATAGCTAAGCTTGAAAAAGTTCAAAGACATGCCATGAAACTGGTGCCAGAAATATGCAATCTCAGTTATGATGAGAGGCTGAGGGAATTAGACTTACCATCACTCGAAGCTAGAAGATTGAGGGAGGATATGATGACAGTCTTTAAATTCCTTCATGGTTATGATAGAGTGGATAGGGATCAATATTTTGATATGGCTGGCTCTAGAACTAGAGGTCATAGTTTGAAGCTTCGTAAGCAAACTTATTTGCAGGATGTAAGGAAGTACTTTTTCAATGTAAGAGTAGTTGATAATTGGAATTGGCTAAGCGAGGAGGTAGTTAATGCTAACTCAATCCATAGTTTTAAGGACAAGTATGATAAGTATCACTAAGTACAAAATGAAACCGATCAGGAGACGGGAAGATACGAGCTTTGGGCTCTTTCCCATAAGCACAATTAGGTAATCACTTAGGTAATCACTCACAGTCATGGTTTTGACAGTGTGGATAGGAATCGATATTTTGATATGGCTGGCTCTAGAACTAGGGGTTATAGTTTGAAGCTTCGTAAAAAAAAAAAAAAAAACTCTTTGCAGGTACTTTTCTAGTGTAAGAATAGTTCACAATTGGAATTCGCTAAGCGTGGAGGTAGTTAAAGCAGACTCAGTTCATAGTTTTAAGGACAATTATGATAAGTATCACTGAGTACAAAAATGGAACCGACCAGGAGACAGGGAGTTACGAGAATAGGGCTCTTTCTCGTGAGCGCAATTAGGTAATTACACACACACACACACACACACACACACACACACACACACACACACACACACACACACACACACACATATATATATATATATATATATATATATATATATATATATATATATATATATATATATATATATATATAATACCTATTTTTCAGCACACGTCATTAGTGGATGCGCTGTGGGCATTGGAAGCTTGCTGTTTTTCGTCGCAAGAGAAAAATGAATTGCATGTTTTATCTGAACGCCTCAAATCTCATCCGGCGGTCATCAGTGTAGGTGGGATTGGAATTATGGGCAGGAAGATCATTGTCAGTTTCATCAACGTCACTGCAACTTATAGCATCGTCATGTACCAATCGAATTCATCTGGAACCATTGGTCGTCGTGATGAACAGACAGGGAACAAATCAACTCTAGTTTCATAGTATGATAGTTTTACGGGATTGTCTGACAGGCGAAAGAGATCTTTAAATTCTGAAATGGTTCATATATCTTGATGAAAACTGCTAACTAATATATTATATATATATATATATATATATATATATATATATATATATATATTAAGTTAGAAGATAGAATTTTATTTTAGGGATTATTAATGATAACGGGTGACCCCTGGGATTTTCAATTGCAAACTATATATATTGGGTTTTACGTCACGGACTACCTTTTCTACCAAGGGCTTGGACGGTTGCCTTCTTGCGAAGGACTTGTTTTGGCAGATGCAATTGTTACTCTGAGTGCATGCCCTTGCTAACCTCAGACCGTGACGGGGCGCGAACCCTCGACCTGACGCCTCTAAGTCGCGGACGCTACCGTTTAAGCCACGGTTACTACTGCAAACTATTTATAATGATATTACATTTCCAAGTCGAGTTTACTGATTTTTTTTATTATTCGGAAGTAAAACCATAGGAGTACTTCACACCAAAAACACTATTTGAACACACTCCTAAAATAGGAGATTTGATAAAATATACATATGTAGGCCTATATATGTTGCTGGTATTTTGGTATTGCTTCGTTTCATGCTAATTAGAGGTTGTCTGATGAGATGATATTATCTCTTTGTTACTCCATTAATAAGTTCATTTGTATAATATTATGTGCATAATCTAGAAAAGCAAGACTCTAGTTTTTAAGACTGGCTATAAAGAAATTAACGCCGCTTTGATTGCCAATAAGTTTTACAGAAATGCTAAAGTACATTATTTATGACCATTTAAGGGCAGATGCACCACTCTTGATTTATTTTTTTGTTTTTTGTACAAAAAAGTAGAATATTTTATTTCCATGTAGCATAAGATTATATTACTCAATTCGTCATGATTTTTGTGGAAGTCTAAGAATAGTAATAAGGTTTATGCTTAAAAATACATCGAAAAAAAGAACTTATGTATAAAATTCTGTTATATTATCCGGATGTTGCTCTCTCTCTCTCTCTCTCTCTCTCTCTCTCTCTCTCTCTCTCCTCTCTCTCTCTCTCTCTCTCTCTAAACAACAAGATAGATATGGAAGAGACGAGAGCCAATGTAAAAAAAACAGCCTCGCTGATGCAACACAATGAAAAGAGATGAAAATACTTCAGCTCATTTGGTTAAAGTGGGACAGCCATTGTTCGGAGTACATCGAGTCACGTAACGAAGCAAAAAGAGGTACTGCAAAAGGGGTAATAGTTGATCACAAGTCATTTTTCTCCCAATTTTCCAAGTAAGGTGTACTTTGACATCTTATCTATCCAAAAGTAGCAGATAATCATAATATTGTAAATATATTTAAAGGAGGTTAATTTTGTAACATAATATATTCAGATAAAAATGTCATTAGCTGGCAGAGGAAAATGTTATTTTTAAGTTTACCCGAATTACGGACGATATGATTGTTCCGGTTTTACGTCACGTACTCCCTTTTCTACTAAGGGCTAGGACGGTTGCCTTCTTGTGAAGGACTTGTTTTGGCAGATGTAATCATTACCCTGAGTGCATGCCCTTGCTAACCTCAGACCGTGACTGGGAGCGAACCCTCGACCTGACGCCTCAAAGTCGCAGATGCTACCGCTTGAGCCACGGTGACTACAGACGATATGAATAATAGTATAATTTATTTTAGTAACTAGCTCATATCTACCAACTAATTTCATTACATGTGTGTTCAATGTACAGTTTTATGACACCAAAATGCTATATTAATAAACTTATATAACAAATTTAAATTGTGATTCCTCTGACTCTTGGCCTTCCTGTACTCGTGACATCACACGAACTTGAACTATGAGATAGTTTACCCTATGCGATAGTATTTATTTATTTATTTGTTTAAATGTCTGTTTACTCTCTAGAATTATAGTCTCTCAAAATCTTGCTGTCAGAGATAGATTTGTTTTGTGTATGGCGAAGGATCTTATTTATATAGACTGCAAAAAGGTTCTCAAGTGTCCGTCGAGACACGTGATATGGTCGAGTATAACGGTGGGTGAGGCCATTCACCCCAGAGAGTCAAGTCACGTTACTCTGTGCCCCGACTTAACGAGGTCTATGGGCAACTCGTAAACAGAACACTAGTTGAAATATTTCCCTGTTTATTGTGAAAATAATCTAAGTAAGTTTGTCGTGCCCATGTTCCCGTATTTTGTTTTTTTATTATTAATTCTGTGATGATGAGGATGTTTTATCATCTGAGTTTTGCAAGATCTGTTTGTGTCCCAATTTAGTGCTTTCACTCCGTCTTTGTTACATATTCGTTAAATATTGATTTTAATATATTAATTCATGTCATGGTATTTTTTTTTTAAAGTCATTTAATGTTGCAGAATTTACCATATGTGTTCCTTTCGAAAAAAGGTCGCAGGCAATCAAACTTTTATTGCATAACTCACGTGGGGTCACAGATACCCTTCATCACGAATCTTAACTTGCTTCTATATCGTATGTAAACGATTATTATTATTATTATTATTATTATTATTATTATTATTATTATTATTATTATTATTATTATTATTATTATTATTCTTATTATTATTATTATTATTATTATTACTATTATTATTATTATTATTATTAGAAGAAGATTAATAATAATAATAATAATAATAATAATAATAATAATAATAATAATAATAATAATAATAATAATAATAATGGTGATGATAATGATAATGATGATGATGATAATGATTATTATTATTATTATTATTATTATTATTATTATTATTATTATTATTATTATTATCATTATTATTATTATTATTATTATTATTATTATTATTATTATTAATTCATATATATATATTTTTTTATCAACCAACCACTACCAATTTTAAATTTATGCGCCTGTCTTTTTTGTTCTAATTCTCTAAAATGGCTTTGGCTTAAAGGCCAAAAGTCATACTTTATATCCATATAAAGGCATATATAGCCATGATATGAGCATATACCTATAATAAAAATTAAAAATGTGATTATTCATTTTCAAATGAATATTCCAAACTAATAATAACAAAGGAAAAACAAATAACTACAAATATCAAAGGAAATCAAACAAACAAACTCTGTTGTTGACATTTTGCCAATGTGTCAAGAGCTCAACTGGGTACGAACTGGCGGTACACTGAGTCCAACGCTGGCTGACGCTACAGACGAAGGATGCATTAATAAGGTTAGTTAGCCTTTCTTCTTCTCTACTTGATGGTAATTTGATTGCATAGGGATTAATAAATATATAACTTACTAAATAATAATTTATTAATTGTAAATCCGTAATGGGATGTCTCAAAGTCAGTGATGTACCTCACAAAGTCAGTTTGGAGGTCTTTGAGTCTCATGACGTCGGCATATTTTAAGACATCGTTTTGTCTTGGCTGGTAGAAAGCGTGTGGAAAATTAGTTGGAAAATGTGAGAATTCTGAAATAATGACAAATTATGGCATCCGGTATATGTTTACTTTCACTCCCCTAATTGGAAAATTGTCATGATATGTATTATAGTTGGGTTTATGCATGGGAAGTTGGGTAGATTAGTTCAACCCTAGATAAGAAACTAGGGAACACCTACAGTTTAGCGGGCCATACCAGTGTTCAAAACCTACCAATAGATGGCGATAGGCTCTGACTAGAGAACTGGTGGATGAACACAACAAAAATTTGGTGACAATAGGCATACGTAACAATTTTTTACTATCCTAACTAAAAGTACTTACTTAACCTCTTAACGTGGGGGGCTTCGCACCCCCTGGGACCCCCCATCTTACTATCCTAACTAAAAATACTTACCTAACCTTCAGTCGAACTACTTACCTGAGTGGAGGGATGAGGTCGTTGAGCGGCATGGCCCACTAAACTGTAAACTACCCGAAACAAGATTATAATGAGTAATGGGTTTTAGTTGGTTTAGATATTTTGTCAGTGCAATGAATTTTCATTGCCTTTGTTAGGGTGTGAAAGTAAAGAATTATATTTTTTTAATTATTTTTACCATATATATCCGCAGTAGCTCGGTGGTAGAGTTCACAAATTTCAAAGTGACGAGCCTGACAGACGCGATTTTGATCTCACTTCTGGGTGTTAGGAAGGTCATACCTCCTTAATCCCCCAGCTCCTACCTGTTTTTATCTACCCCCATCCATGGGAACTAATTGTTACATAAAATAAAAAAAATATCTTTTGTGCAACAAACAAAAGCTACTGTCAGTTGAAATCGTGGGATAGACAGTTTTACATAAAGGGAGTTTCGTTGTTTTATTGGAATAAAAATAGCCATTGCTATTAAGATTATCGATTATAGTATTATATATCGTGTGCATATATATATATATATATATATATATATATATATATATATATATATATATATATATATATATATATATATATATATATATATTAGATGAGAAGAGGGGATTCTTTAGTTCATTAGTGCCTTACGAGAAGCCGACACTGCTTACTGCATGACTGCTTACTGCATGTGGACATTAATCAGTGGAAAGCTTTTGTCATTTTTACCCAAGAGGTGGAAACGATTTAAAGATATGATAGGTAACTTGCAGCTTAACGTAAAACTGATTACATAAGAACGAAAAAGTGGACATGTGACCCATTTGGAAGTTTAGTGTGTATGAGTTTTTCGCAAAGTACTTGGTCCTTAGGCATCTGCCATGCGTAGCAGTGAAGCGAGTAAATGTAAAGTTTGTTTCATAGGCCTAATATAATACTCTTTTACTTTAATATTCACACATAGTGCAAAAAACAGGTATACTGTACTTTATAGGGCATTAAAAAGGTATTTACAAAAACCTATATTTATATCAACCGCCTCCAGCAAAATATATGTGCGAAATGTACTGTTGATTCTTATGCCTCTGATATATTTTTTGAAGCTCTGCTTGGATTATGGTATGTGGAGGTTGGGAAGGGAGGAGAAGGATTTGAGGGATGGGTTGGGTGAGTATTAGGGGAACGAGGCATTGCGACTACTTTTTAAAGTGCATTGAAAAAACTTTTGTGAGAACGTAGGTCATCCACCATCCTTTATAAGAATATATTTGGAGTGTTAATTAGGACACACCTGTTATATAATTTTTTTTTCCAGGTGTGACAGACATTAAATGTATATCTTTTGCAATGGCATGCGCATTTGCAGTAAAACCTCTCCGTACAGTCCGTGTGCTCTTTCACATATCCTCAGTATCTCGTCGATTCCTAGTAAGTCTGCTTGCTTTTATTTTCTATTTTTTCATTTTTTCCTATGCTTTTGATATATATTGCAACAGCATTAGTTTTTTATATGAATATTTTCTCTATTTTGATATTATCAATATGCACTTAACTTAAAAAATATAAAAAAATTTTCTTCTCTATTTTAGCAGAGTGGTAGTACTGTAACATCCACTCCTTACAGATATGGCCCTGATCAGGTAACATTCATTTCTTATATTGTACTTAGCCTATATTGTAAATGGCACAACTGTATTTTCCATTTGTTCTATTTCAGTTGAGCATGTTGGTCTAATTGTTGTCACTGATTGCTTTAAAAATATTGTTTTTATTCTTACAGTTACATTATCTATGTAAATATATTCTTGTCAGATTTTACCAGCAACGTCATATAAGACATGGGAAGCAGATGGTGCTGTGAAATTGCAAATTACCGAGGAAGAATTTAAGTCAAAACCTCCAGTGTCAGTATTCTCATTACTGCACAGAACTGCTACAGCATATCCTGATACACCTGCCTTAGCTGTTAAGAGGGATGGAGAATGGAAGTAAGTTAATTATAGACATCTGAAGTTTGTTTTTGGTTTTCAAATTTTTATTATAATACTTTGATACCTCAACACAAAGAATAATATTTATCTAGTAGTTTCTGATACCATGGCCTAGTGGTAGCACTTGCTACTCTGATTCATCAGGTTGAGGGTTCGTGGCCCACCACATTTCGAGGTTAGAAAGGGCATTCACTCAAGGTATCATTTGCACATGCCAAAAAGTGAATGGAAAACCGATCAGTGTCTGATAGTTTGACGGGAAAGCCATATATACGCATTTTCAATCTTCAGTATTTTCTTTTCCCTTCAAAGAATTTGTGTGTAGATACAATGCTCTATACCTGTGGGAGTCATTTGACAAGAGTTGTAATTCTGTATTGTATATATATTCTCTTCGCTTCATCATCTAGTCACAGACTTTGTTTTTGATGTTCATAAACTTCAGTAGGGGGACCAAGAAAAAAATAAGGAACTATCCAAAATATTAGAAAAGAATTAATAATCACTCTTCAAGTGATGACGACTGGGAGACCAAACTATAAGTCTGTATTTTGGGATATGTGAAATTTTTGGTGAAGAATATAAGATGGTAGCTTCATGTGACTTTTATCAGGATATGATCATCAATACTTATAGTAAATTCTAAGGTTGAAATAGCGTGTTATTAATGAAAAGATTGATAATTGATATGATGTGTTAATGGGTTTAGGTAAGAGACTGATGTCTTATTTTCAATGATATTCGCATATGTTAGAAATTATGTAAATATTGGTAGTAGAAAGGAGGTATATTTATGCTTACCAATATTGTGACCATTATAGTGTGTATAAAATGTATTGTTAGATATCACAAAAATGAAGAAATTGTCATGTAGTAGAACACATAGAAGGCATAAATACTAAGTTACCTAAGGATTAATATAATCTCGTAAAGAAGAAGAACCCTAGGATGCTTTAGGATTGTTTATATTTACAAGGCAAGTCACCCAACTTAACTTTACAAATTATGGAGTCATTTAACCTTACATGGTGTTCTGGCAGTTACTCATCTTTGCCAGTTCCAGTAATCCAATTATACTGATTTATATATAAAGAGGATTTGACAGAGATGTTATATATGGCTGTGCTAATTGGAGAAGAGCTGTCAGAAACATTTACCCCACATAGAAGTGGGATAAGATAGAGAGAAAGAAGTTTCATAATCCAATAATATATTACTTCCAGGTATTGGAGCTACAAAGAGTATTATAATGAATCTCGCCAAGTGGCCAAAGCATTTATAAGGCTGGGTTTACAGCGCTTTCATGGCGTTTGCATCATGGGAGCCAATGCCCCGGAATGGGTGATCGCTAATTTTGGTGAGTTGGTAATTTTTCTTTACTTAATCTTGCATTGATGTAGTTTAAGAAGTGTTCAATCACTAATTAATTTTCTGATCTTATTTTGCCTTTTTTAAAAATTCATTGTGTAGGTGTACAGTTTAAAGTTCTTTGGTAGGTGTACATTGAATTATTTTGTTTTTTGTGAAGTTTTTCAGTACTGTATTAATTCAGTCTTTTGTTTTCACTCCCTTATAGAGCTGGAGTTTAAAGAATATAACATCTTTGTACATTTGGTAATATATAATGCCAGTGTTGCAACAATGAGTTGTGCCATTTTTATACATATTTATATTTTCTATTTTTTAATTTCCTTTTCCTTACCAAGTTGCTTCCCCTGCTGGAACCATCTGGTACTATAGTCTTAGACTTTTTCCAGCTGGGCTTGTTGCTTGCCTTATGATAATAATAATAACATGTTTATAATAGAAGTCATATAATAACTTTACAGGTGCTATATATGCGGGTGGATTGAGTGCTGGAGTTTATCCCACCAGCACTCCTGACGCTTGTAAACACGTGGCTGATAATTGTAAAGCCCAGATTTTAGTCTTGGAAGATAAAGCCTGTATTAATAAATTTCTTGCCGTAAGAGAGTGTCTTCCCCATTTGAAGGTTGGAGATTGATATGAATTTTCGTGCATGTATAGCATGGTAGCTTCAAGCACTTTTTCTTGTTGCCTGCACTAATATGAGGTGTGTGGTACGGAGTTTACGTTCATTTAACCAACTGTGTGAGTCTTAATAGCTCCATCTAATCTTTTGTTAAATTATGAATGTATATAGTTTATTATTATTCTTTTCTAAGCAAACAGAATACGTACTTCATTCTGACACATCCATATTACATAACCTCACTTGAGATCAGCTTCACGTAGAGAATACCGGCTTGAAGACCAGTGACTTTAGTTTTCAGTATTGAATTTTGTTATTATGAATTCTTTGCTTTAATATACTCATTGTTTATACCATATCTGATATAATTTGAGATAAATTGATCATCAGTTCCACTTAATTATCTCTAGCTATGATGTTAGAAGGAGAAGGAGACTATGGTAGCTCAGTGATTATTGTGCTTGACTCCTCTGGAGGTAATTGACCTGTTTTCAAACCCACTACAGGGCGTTAGTAAGTGCATTCAGCCTTATTCCCCAGCTCCAACTAGTCTTTGTCCACCCTCATTTAATTTGAGAATAATTGTGACAACTGTGTTAGAATTTGAAGCATTTATGGTTTGAAATATTACTGTAAAATATTTTCTGTTGCTAGTTATAGAATATTGCATCTAACACTGGAGATATTTATATATTCACTTCAAGCGAGTATGCAAATACACCATACTAAGTTTAGATTAATCTAGCTATAACAGATTTGCTTTATTATTTATATAATTTCAAGGAGTTCGTAAATATTGCCTGTTTATTGATTTAGCATTGAAAAATGTTTAAAAACCTTAGTAGTAGTATATTCATAACCATTTATTTTTATAATAACATACTTAGCATGCACTGTACTAATTTTCTACTTTGTCTGCATCATAACTGGTATCCTAGCATGAACGTAATTTATGAATAATTATTCAGTCTAACGAAAAATGTCATAACTTACAAGAGTAATATTATTCATAGGCTCGAGTTAGAATAATTTTTATGTTTTTTCTTCTTTATGCTTTCAGTCATTTTAGAAAGCTTCGTATACTCGATTTCTTTTAGACTTTTTCACCATTATTTAAGATTGCTCCCATTGCATTCACCTTGCCTAGATTTGTAACACTTGACTTGAAAACCCTATTGGATGAGATAGAAAAGCTAAAAATAGCTGTACCTTTTCTTTGTCGTTTAGAAAGCTCCACTTGTTTTTAGTCATGACTACTCTCGAGCTCTGGGAAAGAGTTTTTAGAATTATAATCCTAATTAAGTGGGCTACTTTTTAAGAAAGATCGACTTCATAATTTGATATAATTTTATTTCAGGTGTATTTTAGTGCTGTGTTTGGCAAGAAAAAAATTTCTATTCCAATTTG
The DNA here is from genome assembly GCA_037179515.1 of Halocaridina rubra. Lineage (NCBI taxonomy): Eukaryota > Metazoa > Arthropoda > Malacostraca > Decapoda > Atyidae > Halocaridina > Halocaridina rubra. Next base: position 12,468 of record JAXCGZ010008149.1, read on the forward strand.
AGGCATTGAACTACTTTACAAAGCTGTTTTGTAATTCGAAATTCCATTTGTTTCAAGTCCTTCATAATTTTGCATGATTTTTTTTATTTATATCATAATTTTATATATATTTTTATTTTTTATATCATGTATATGATATTTTTTAGGCTATTGTCCAGTGGTCCGGAATGCCATGTGCTGAGGGGATTTTATCTTGGAATGATGTTCTTGAAATTGGTAATGCTGAAAAGGAAGATGAACTTGAAGAGAGACTTTCTTTATCTGCCATAAATCAATGTTGCTACATCACTTATACGTCTGGTTAGTTGACACTCTCTCTCTCTCTCTCTCTCCTCTCTCTCTCTCTCTCTCTCTCTCTCTCTCTCTCTCTCTCTCTCTCTCTCTCTCTCTCTCTCTCTCCTCTCTCTCTCTCTCTCCTCCTCTCTCTCTCTCTCCTCTCTCTCTCTCTCTCTCTCTCTCTCTCTCTCTCTCTCTCTCTCTCTCTCTCTCTCTCTCTCTCTCTCTCTCTCTCTCTCTCTCTCTCTCTCTCTCCTCTCTCTCTCTCTCTCTCTCTCTTTTTTTTCCCACTACAGACTAGTCTTTCCATTTAGTATTTACATTTTGTGCCTCATAAATTGCTTCTTTTAGAGTACTTCCTAACCAGGCTGTTTAAAATGTTTATTTTCAGCTGTAGTATTGATATGTCCAGTCTTTTGAATTTTTGGAGTCTAAAGGAAGGAAAAAAATAAGAAATTTCTTATAACCCATATTACCTAAGCACATTAAGAGAATTTGCTAGTAGATTTGGAGATAAGGGGGACGATCTTGACAGGTTTTTTCCTATATCAACTGCTCAGTTTTTTCCAAATGAGATGCCATATCTCGCACATTTTAAAAGGGAGTCCACGGCTGTAACAGTAGAGCATATAGTGCTGGACTTTCAATTGATCTACCTATCTTTGCTTCAAATATCAAGTTTTTCCTGTCAAAGACAACTGATCGAATAGAGGATTACCATTCTTCTGCTCCCACTTTCGTTTAAATCACTTTACAGCACAAGAAAAATGTTCTGGGCATATTCTTATCCATAAAACGGCAAAGACATTTCCTTTAGACTATCTAAGATATGCAAGGTGCATATGTTTAAAATTAATTTTACCTTCCCCAACTTAATTTATAAAAATTAAGGACTGATTTGTCTTTTTATTTTGCTGTGTAAGTCCTTTATCATGTAAAATGACAGTTTTACTAACAATGATAAATTAATCATTGCCAGTACCAATTTTATGCTGTTATGTTTTTAATTTTGCTATGCTGCCACAGTTTGTGAAAAACAGCATTATTAATGCAGTAAAATGTGTCTCTTCCAGGCACAACTGGTCCCCCAAAGGGGGTGATGTGTTCGCAAGACAGTCTGACATTTGTGGGGGATATGTATCTAATTAATAATGAACATATTTTTGGAAAAGAGAGGCTGTTGTCATACCTTCCTCTATGTCACATAGCCGCGCAAGTTGTTGATATCTATACATCGATATCAATTCTGTCCACTCTATACTTTGCTGAACCGGATGCTCTCAAAGGGAGTCTTGGGAAAACTTTGCAAGAAGTAAGTATATTTGTTATAAATAATTGTACTTTATCTCTTTCCATGATATATTGTCCTATATATTTATTACATTATGGTTTTGCTGTGTATGTGGGCCATCACATAATTTTTGTTAGATGCGAAAAACTACGTATCAACAAACAGGCGTAAATATGATTTAGTCTAGCAGGAAAATTATACTGAGGTTCTGTGTCCGTATCAGGTCCGTCCCACTTCCTTTATGGGTGTTCCTCGCGTTTGGGAAAAATTGTTTGAAGGTGTGTCGCTTGCCGCCTCCCAAATGTCCCTTCCCAAAAAAATTTTATTAAAGTGGGCAAGATTCCATGGACTTAACTACTATAAAGCAATGATCGAGAACAGGTAAATGAACTTAACCTTAGGACTATTTTTTTTTCCCTAGTGTTTAGTATAGATTATCCAGATATGATAGTCTTTTCTGCAGTACTTTATAATTTTAATTGAGTTTTTCTTAAATACTGTACTGTTTAAAGCTAATCTTATTTTTTTAGTATACCATTTTAAAGTATTAAGTCAATAGAGCATATAATTTTTGAGTAATGGTCGTAGTGAGCAAAGTTAAGAAGTTACTAGAATACTAATAGATGTTAATTAAAACATTAAATGCTTGGATTCAGGTTTTCTCATTGTGTTGTGAAATTATTGTAGTTTCCCACTTCATAACTTATTCTCATTACTCTGACAATTCAGGTATATAAAGTTTAGTAACATATTTTGATGCTAAGGAGTGTTACACATGGTTATACAGATTTATACATTTGTTTTCCAGAAAACTTTCTCCTTATGAGAGCTTCTGCAATTCGCTAGCTAAAAAGCTTATTCTTGACAAAGTGAAGAGAGCGATTGGCCTAGATTGCATTCGTCAATGCATATCTGGTATGTGCAAGCTAAGATGATGTTTAATGTTTAAATGATGCTTGACTCAGTTTAGCACTTGATATCTTGTACAGAATCCGTCTATCTATATAAATTGGCCCATTCCCCTTTGTAAGGGGGGTGGCCGAACTAAAGAGCATACATTCATCACGATCCAACACATACCTCAGTTACTCCTGTTAGCTCCTTGGGGATAATGGGTTGCCACATTCCCCCCTACCACCCTGCTTGGGTCACTCACAAAGTAGATGGGCAAGGATAGTCTGCAGTGAGACCCAACAGTCACAGCTGGCTTACCTTCACCGCTTCATCAAAATAGAACTGTGAAAAATGTATTGTTAATGTAGTGTGGTTACAACCAAAATCAGAAAGAAAAATATATATTGGTCAGAAGAGTGACTGTTTCTTTCCTTCCACTTGCACAATCTGCAACTCTCTTCCTCCTTCTGTGAACTCATATGATCGTTCTTCATTTAGAAAACTAATCCGTCGTCATCTCGGGGACTAAACCTGCTATATTTTTGAGTCTTCATTTCTTTAACTATTTTTTCATCCTGTCCTTTTTTTATTATTATCATTCTCTTATTTCTGCCTTGTTCATAGGCTGGAACCTTTTTTCTTCTCAGTGTCTTGTTGGTGCCCAGGCCCAATGAGGGCAGTTTTATTTGCCCGTTCTGGTGTCACACTAGTAAAAGGAAAATCTTCCCACCTTACACTAATCTTTTATTGCTTACACTATCTTTATTGTGAACAAGATTTTGGCTATAAATTACTCTCCACAGCCAGCTCCCTACTCTGCCACTTCTCGAGGTCATGGTGGTTTTCATTTCTTGAATTCTAGTGTATACTGACATTTTTTTATATTATCCCTTGCTCTGTGGTAATTTCTTACTCTACAAAGCTATCAAAATGCACATTCTCTCCACATTTTGTTACTTTTACAGGCATTCAGACTCTGGCATTCTTGACCAAATGGCCCTGTTATATGGCAACTGCTCATACAATGCAACTGTGCTTTCTAAAACATATTTTTAAAAAATAGATATAAATCTTGGCTTATTCATCCATATCTGTTTTATACGGCTGTATCCATCTGATGACCAACAGTATCTTGCTATATATCCTCCCCCAAATAGTCAAAATTCCTAAATTTCAGATTTTTAAGGCTTATTATCTACCGTGTACTGTAACCAAATTACTTTGCCTCCTTTGACATGTTGAATGTCTCTTAATATCACTTTCTCCATACATATCTAGACTTCTTACTCAGTCTCAGCAGCTTTGCCCTTGCACTGCTCTTCAGTGCTGTGTATCCTCCATACATATATCGTATACATATCCCTCATGGTATACACTTGGTTTATAAAGCTTAATACATATCCCTCTTGGTATACGCATGGTTTACACAGCTATTCCTTTCCTGAATAAAACATTTAGGACTGGCCACTAAGCTAGTATAAATAAGTGTAGAAGTATAGTGGTGATAAAATCAGATATTATATATCCGTTGTGTTAGAGGATACATTTTATGACACATCAACTATTTTCTATGATCAGTTAGTGTAAATGTTTATGTTCAAATTCTAATATATGAGTAACGCCACCTTGCTTTAGATCTTTTATTAATTTTTTTTTTACCTATAAGGCTTATCAAAATGATAATTTCATGCATGTAATATTTGAAATATTTTACTTAATATTTTTAAGGAATCATTGCTATTCTAGACTCATGAGAGAGGAATGTAAAGGAAATTTTTGGATTTTACACATTCTCTTGTGCTATGAGAGCCAATAAGGTAGTCACAGTCACAACAAAAGGAAGAAAAAATCGGATCAAAATCTCAAAAAACCATTCTCATATGCACATCTAATCATAATAATTCACTCACAATCGTTTATATGCAAATCATAAAAGAGTGATTAGAGCTAGGAAAAGAGTTCTCTCTTGCATATTAATTATCAGTATGTAAATGACAGAAAAGTGAACAAAATTAAGGCCATTTCCTTCCAAAATATATTAGCTAAATAAGCTGTTGTATATGTGTATTCATATCTTAAATATTATAAGAAAGTTCGTGGAAATATGTAAAATCTGAACCCATTATTTCTTTTAACTTATATTTTCTTCATCTTTTTGGAAAAGTTGCTGCCCCTGTTGATGACAAGATACTGGAATTTTTCCTTGGTCTGGATCTTCCTGTTGTAGACTGTTATGGTATGTCAGAAAATATAACTGTGTGTGCATTTAGTTTTGCTAAGCCTGGGAAGCTCAAACCTGGCAGTTGTGGTAAGGTAAGGAACTTGTAAAGTTATTCTTTTTATTGGAAATCATTCTTTTTTTTTCTTTATGTTTCTAGTCTAGAGCAGTGTCTTTAGGGCTCATTATTTATATACGTAGAAGCGAGTTTTCATTTAGTGCAGTGGTTCTGGTGTGGTGAACTAACATAATAAAATTAGTATTTTTACTTCAACATCAATTCTATTATACATAACTGGTCTGTTATACTTACTTAAAACAAAAGCTAAACATTGAAGACAATACATGTTGAAAAGACCACATATAAAATTATTTTATCATCCACTTTATAAAAAACTTATCGAATTTCCTGCCTTTCCCAAATGAAGGGGGGCGATGGGCTATTCAACAAGTTGAAAGTGGGCGCTACACAAAAAAGGTTAAGAACCACTGATTTCTGCACTCGTAGATTTACTTCTCATGTGCATCTTGATATATGATATAGTCATTGAAAATGTTCCTCAAATTAGAATTGAGACAAGCAGTTTTATTTTACTTCAGCAGAGGCAGTCATCTGAGTTTTACAATTAAAATTATTTTTGTGGTGTCAGAAAAATGCTTGTTGCATATTTGGATGTTCAGGGCTAATAGCATTTGTTCATAGTGATAATAAGATTAATTTCTTCAGACATACTGCCTTAAGTTTTCTTTATCTTTTAAATTAATTGAAGCTCATCCTGTAAAAAATTCTGACTCCATACTGTCTCATATACAGTATTTTTAGAAGTTTGAGAATTATAAATGTCGACAGTTATACAGTCTCAGTCCCACTTGGTTATATACTTTAAATCAGTGTCATCATCTTCAGTAATATAAGTTTAAGTATTTTGCACTTTCCAATCTAGTCGTTTGATATAACAGTGAAAAATGGACGAGACTTTTTCTCGCCTTTTATAATAGTTTTGGTGAAATAATCTGGATTTTGCTTTCTTATCATTAGATAGTTCCGCAGACTTCAGTCAAGCTTGTAGATATACCTGGTGGTAAACCTGGTGAAGGAGAAGTATGCATGAGGGGACGCCCAATATTTATGGGTTACTTAAGGATGCCAGAAAGAACTTTAGAGACTGTAAGTGCTCAATTAGTTTATATCTGTCTGTTACATTTATTATTTTATGTTATAATTATACTGATTCATTTATATTTCAGCTTCTTGCCTAAAGCAAATTATATACATTTTGTTATTATCAGACTGTAGTGTGATTATAAAGTTTCTTTAGCCACGGTTAAGACTGATTTATGTAATTATATACACAGTTAGTTGTTGACGTACCACACTTATGACTGTTTTACTTTACAACCTTTACAGCGAATGTGTACTATATATATATATATATATATATATATATATATATATATATATATATATATATATATATATATATATATATATATATATATATATATATATATATATATATATAATATATATATATATATATATTTATTTATTTAATGTTCATACTTGTTTTGTATTTTTTAAAACCTGTAGCTTGATGACGAGGGTTGGCTGCACTCGGGAGACGTAGGTCGTTTTGATGAAGATGGATTTTTGTATCTCACAGCCCGAATCAAGGAGTTGGTCATTACTGCAGGTGGTGAGAACATCGCACCTGTCTTAATTGAAGAATATGTCAAAAAGGAGTTACCGTTTATTAGCAATGCAATGATTGTTGGAGATAATAGAAAGTATGTATTAGCATGAATGTGTCTTAGCTGTTTCATTTTTGGTATTAAAAGAGTTGCATTTAGGAACAATTTTTGTAATTAACTAGAAATTGTCAGTTAAAGCTTTATTAAATACCAGTACTTTATGCATACAACTAGACCATGATAATAAAATCGAGTTCTGGTTAATGTTATTTGCTGATGGATAATAAAAGTAAATGCAGTGGCTTTGCTAGTTTTCAAGAGTACTGATATTTTGCTTGCTTAAAAAGAGTAGTAGATTTTACGACTTATAGTTATTCCATTCATTTTCTTATACAAATGATTCAAATTGAGTATCTTCTCTCAGGTATTTATCAGTTCTTCTTACGTTAAAAGCTGAAGTGGATGAAAACACTGCGGAATCCCTCCCAACATTAATCCCATATTGCCAAAAAGTTCTAAACAGAATAGGCTCAAGTGCAAGAACTGTACCAGAAGCTATAAAAGAAGTCGTAGAGCACCCTAAAGGTCCATTGGCCTCAGAAATACAATATGGTATACAAAGGTCAGTGTTGGATTGTTGCCCTCGAAAAACTTGTGTGTAAAAGTGCCGTAAGGATTATCCCTAATGTAATCCCAGTATTTTTACGATTTTTATTCTTAAATATTACGAATTCTTTCAGTACACTGATACACAGTAAACAGATTCAAACATATTTGAAATGTATAAGTCTAGTCTAGTCTTATGCATCTTTGACAAACTTCCCAAATACATCAAGTTTCCACACCAATGGCTCCATTCTATTCTCAGATGACAAGACTTGAGATAATCAGAGATTTCTTCTTTCAGCCTGTCCTTTTCCAATATTTATCTTTCTCTTATTTCTGCCTTGTCTTTAAACTTCTACTTTTTCTTTGGCTCAGTCTTTTCTTGGTGCCTGGGCCTGTTGAGGGCAAGTTCCTTGCCTGTCTCAGTGTCACACATAAAAATGGAAAACAATAAATTTATTGTTTTGCCCATAAGAAGCCTCAGCCTTGGGCAAACTTATTTCATTGATAAACCTGCTAGAAGATACGAACACTAGGAGAAAAAAAAGAGGGGAGTTGGGAGAGTGACCAAGAAGAAAAGCAGAATTGTACTTTGATGGAATGTTTGTGTGCCTGTCTTAAAGCATTGACCCAGTAGTGGTTGTCTGCAGGATCTAGGAAGTGTACAGATTGCAAATAACTTCATATTCTGCTTGCAAGTACTTATTATTTGTGGTATTATAATTATTATATCTCTGGGGTTTGGGAGAGAGAATTATCTCCTCACACATCCTCAGCTACTTGGAAGCAGAATTGGATATAAAATGGTGAGTGTCTATGGTTGTCAGAGATGAAAAGTTGATGATGCCTTTATATGTAATGAAATTACATACCCAACTTGCATATCTTGCCCAGATCCAAAATAAGATTTTATATTGCTGTTGGGGTATCTTCTTTTCTGCTACAGATATTTGACTTCATTCTATAACTAGCTATTAAGCTCCATTCTGTAGGTCCAATAGATTTGAGCACAGTTTGTAACTAATTCTGAAATTATTGTCTGCTGGCTAGTACAGTGGTAACGCGCTGGCTTCGCATTCACGAGGTCGAAAGATCGGTCCCCGTCCAAGACCGAGAGTTTAAGCTGTTTACTGGCAGGAACTGCTGTGGGTGGACATCACAGTGGGGGGTTGGGGCTTGTCCTGGCTGACGAATACCCATTGTAAAATGGAAATAAAGTTTATTATTATTATTATATGTTCTGTTGTTACTATTATAAAGATATAACCATGTATATTTTTTTTTACTCACTGCACAATAATGCCACCAAGACTTCCATGTTTCTAGCAGAATCCATCATGTTGATTAATAAACTGCATACAGGACCTCAAATTTTTTTTAAAGTCACTGTTAAATGTATAATATAATTTGCTGAATCTGTGCAATTACTTTTCAGGTACAACGATATTCATGCAATTTCCAACGCTCAGAAAATTCAAAGGTGGACCATCTTGCCATCAGACTTTTCCATTTTTTCGGGAGAGTATAACAGCACTCTCAAATTGAAAAGGTTTTTTGTCCTAGACAAATACAAGGATCTCATTGATAATATGTACACAACTCCTAACCCATGGGGCGATGCTTGATGAACAGCAATTTACCTTTGAGAGAATGTATATCTTTTTTTACTTTTTTAATTATGTCATGTAATAGTTTGCCTCTTTTAGGTCTGGAGTTGTTTACTTACTATCTTAAAACTATATTGTTAAACACCTTTGTTAGATTTTAAATGTGTTGTTAAAAGTTCCTGGGCTATGTTAACTTTATGAATAAATTGGTTATATATAACAGCTTAAGTTTTTACATTCATCTTGTGTTTGTTAGTTGTTCTTGATTCTGTTTGTATTAATAAATTTAATTTGATCAAAAGACAGGTCTTTCTGGATAGAGTGAGTAGCATTTAGGCAAATATACCTAGTCACTAGGTGCTCTTGGTATAATTTTTCAGATTATAGTGAATTACTTAGTAATTTGACCGTTGGATAGGAAATTTTTTGTTGGCTGATCATAGGGAATGTAATTTTGCACTTGAATACAACATACGGTTAAATGGAGCAAGTTTTATCAGGTATTAGAAGTAGATTTAGAATTGCATCTGCGAGCATTTGAAGAAAAATTTAAAATGATGTTTCAAGACAAAATTATGGTACGTAAAAAAAAGCCCGTTTTCTATATTAGCGCTGAAAATTTTTGAAGGCTTTCTGCTTGTGGGAGTTTTTAGTGGTCATGTATGGCTCTCCTACTCGCTTGTATTCACAGTTTGCCTATTTTCCAGGATTGTTTTAGTGTTCTGTGTTTTTTAGTATTACTATGATGTGATATACATTTTTAAGTATATTTTAAAACAGCAATAACTGATCATGCTGAAAGTATTTTTAAATATGTTTCAATTTGAGTGACGTCCTTAGTTTTTATTATTTTAATTACTTAAAACTGTTAGATATATCTGGTGATGGGGGAGAGAGAAGTCCACCCATATATTCCCTGCATATTGTATGAGGCGACTAAAGGATATTTTTTGTGATGGGTGTGGAAAAATTCATTGCACTCATCTAAAAGGGATATATTTGGTAATAGATATTAACAAAATTATTCCTCATTCCTTGATTAATATAAGAACAAACTATAGGAAACTGGGAATTAGTAAGGGCAGAGATAGCAATTCTTCTCCCTGAATTTCTATTCCCTGCCACAAAATAATTCGCCGATCAGATGAAAATATCAAAACCTTAAAACTTCTGTTCTATTGGTGGTGTTGTGACTACCCTTCTGGCTTAGCAGTGTATGACATTGTTTTTTAAGAATCAGAAAAAAATAAACATATCATTGATTCCTATAGATCATGCAACTTTTTAATTTTTGCATACTCCGCCTATAAACATGTAGTGTTTACTTATGTTAGATGATCAATGCAATAATATTTAAGAGTAGTTTGTTAAGACTTTATGTTTTCAATCTTCCAGTGGATTGTCCTGAGAATGTATCTCTGCATTATTTCTTTTTCTATATTAAACATAGTATGTCTTGAACCTGTAAACTGTTCATAGTTTCTTGCATCATTTCTCATTAAATACTCTTATGAAATAATAGGGTGAACGTCACTAATAACAAGGGAAATCAATAAGAATGTACTTGTTTATATATATATATATATATAATATATATATATATATATATATATATATATATATATATATATATATATATATATATATATATATATATATATATATATAATTTTATATATATATATATATTATATATATATATACTATATATATATATATATATATATATATATATATATATATATATATATATATATATATATATATATATATATATATATATATATATATATATATATATATATATATATACACAAAGAAAACATAAATTAGAGAGAAACAAAGATGGAGTGATCTAAGAAGAGGTCACATGTTTTGTATATTATTCAGAAAACTGGAACAAATATTATTATGCAATATGAGCACCACTACTGTTCACATATTTATGTTATCAGCCTTTCTTTTATAACCATTGTGATTTTCATGACTCATTTTTCATCAGGCAAGATACTTTCATACATGAGGTAAAAGAATGAGTAAACCATGTATTTGAAGGCTAAAGGAATGTCATATTTTTATTAATTATTTTATAGTTTACTATTTCAGTTGCTAATTTCTTAAAGAGCTTGATAAAGATTTATATAGGTAGGGTGTTTCATTTGTCGTTGCTAATTCTGGATATGTCCTCGGGATCATTTGTTATCTTGTGTCAGTTCTTAGATATTTATGATAGTAATTATAGTTTTGCTTTTCCCTTTACATTCCTTTTATTTTAAGCAAAGACTTTCATATCCTGGTTTTTTAATTTGATCTATATTCTCCTATGATTTTAATTTTAGATGGTCTCACCAAAAAAAGGTATGAAGTACAGTACTGTAATTCTTACCAGCATTGAATACCATTGCATTTAAGAAAGTGTTTTTGTCTACGTATTGTACTGTACTGTACTTAATATATTTCTATATGTGTAAGATACCCTTATCTCCAAATTAAATTGATAATTTGTATCTGGTGTATTTTTGGATTGTTTTGGCTTTTTCTGTATACACTGCAAAACTATCCTGATTTGTAACTTTGATTTCCAGATTTGTACTTTTTGATATACTAGATTTGTATCTCTAAATTATTGATTATTGTGTTTGCTTTTAACATTTAATTGAATGAAATTTAGTCTTTGCTAATTTGTATAGTATAATTAGTATCTGGTTTTATTTTAACTCATTAATTGGTTAAGTCAATAAACAGGGTAGAAACTACTTGGTATCTGGTAACATTCTCAGTTGTAATCACAGTCCCAATAATTATCAAAAGTAAGCATTTACTTCTGTGTCTCGAATCATTAAAATGAAAGCAATAACTTGAGATAATGTACTTACACTCACAACTCATTAATCTCAGTTTACCATTCAGTCTTTTAAGTAGTTGACTTCGACTAGATCTATCATATGCAGAATACAGTATTACTGTATGTTTCATATACTGTATGCATATCTCTGCACTTGCCATTTAGACTTTAGACACATTTTTTACGCTGAAACTTATGTTCAAAGTCTTCAATACCATGGAAATCTGGAGAGGGTTTTATTCCTTCACAGGTTGTTTCTCTGTATGACTTGTTACGCATTTTTCGTATTTTATGTTTAAAATTTGTTTGTAATAGTAGTGAGACATGCTTTTTGGATTAGACTGAGTAGGACACTGGTAGATCACTTGATAGTGTTTCTTACACCAAGAAGGGCTGCAATTAGAAGACCCTGAGGCCTTTAAAATGCAGTCTTCGCTGTAGTTATATAAACATATATGATTTATGGGACTAACCTTAATTGGTGCTCTTTTCATGAAATAAAGCCATTCAGTACAATTTATACCGGGTATGTACATTAATCCGATATCAGATATGAAAGTCATATATTGTGGACTTGTGAAATCCTTATTTTTTTTTAATACAAACTTGGTAAGATTTTTGTTTAAATTTTCCTAGAGGTAAATGATTCATATGTTGGTATTGAAATTCACAGTAGATAGATCATTAAAAACTTTATACAAAGAAATTGCAATTTGGGAACATCATTCCAGTTGATTATAGTAATTCATGTACTGCAAATGATAAAATAAATTCCATAAGAGCTTTAAATGCATGAATTTAGGTTCGAGATAATAATAATATTTTGTTTAGACATATTTGTTGCCATTTATTATAATTTCATATAAAAAAAATTCTGAAACCCTTGTATTAACTCCTTTTATTTTCATATTTTTTCAGCTCTTATAGCTTTGGATACAATCCAATAAGAAATATTGAGAGAATGAATATAAAAATTCTGGTACTTTTAGAACATTTGCTATCAAGTAATGGCAACTATGACACTAGAATATAATACTAATCGTATACTTTAGGATAGACATCTTGAATATCAGCACCTTACACATGTGTAAGATGGCGTGTATCCTGAAGAGAGGAAAATAAAAGTTCTGTAACCAAGAAACTGTACGAAAAAGCCACAAGGTAGGTGAGCATACAACTCCTCACTAGAATTCTATAAAAAGGAAATAACACTGAGAAACATTATTGCAAAAGAGCTCAAGGACTGTATAGTATACTTAAGAGAGATCCAGAATGAAAATAGATTGTGGGAAAAAGCTTTTGTTTTTTCATACAATATTTCAGTATACTGAAGCAGAGAAAGATGAACTGTGTTATGGACAAGGAACTGAATACCATGCAGAATGGAAAGTGGTTATGAAGTTTAAATTGTATTTAGATGCAATCTAAATATTGTACATTGAAAATTTAGGTGATAAGAAGGCATAGCAAAGAGAAAATATATTTACTTTGTCCTTGGAGATTGCAGGGGTAAAAACACGGAGTAGAAGCAAGAATACATCCATAAAAGGAGTACTCAGGAGAGTAAAACTGACCATGTTTGGTGTATTAGTGTAAGATATTGAAAACTGTAACCGAAGGAGTATAAACAACAAACCAGTGTGGGACTAAAAGGAAAAAGAACTTTGATAAGGTGAATTATCTCCAGAAGATGGTAGGAGTGTTAGGTGAGTGATACGAGGTAATGATATTAAAAGATAATGGACCATCTTTTCTAAAGGTATGACTATTTGGTGATAGAGAACTAGCAGCATGCTGAAGGTATTATTTAAGGATAATAGGAGTGACTTCAGAGAAAATATCAGAACATGATAGAAAGCACAGGAGAGGAGGAAAAGGTCAACCTTGATGTCTAACAGCACAAGTAGGAATTCAAGGTAAATTATCAAATGGATGGAATGAAATGAAGTCTCCTGTGGTGCATGTGCAGTAAGGAAAAACATGTATTTACCTAATTGTGCATACGAGAAAGAGTCCTATGCTCGTAATTTCCTGTCTCCTGGTCGGTTCCATTTTCATACTCAGTGATACGTATCATATTTGTCCTTAAAGCTATGAATGTAGTTGGTATAAACGACTTCCTTGCTCAGCGAATTCCAATCAGCAACTACAGTGTATTACCACACTAAAAAGTACCACCTTACATAAAAGTAGCATCAGTATATCACCAAAGAATAGAAACAACATTGTACTTGTAAGAGAGGGATAGGTGGCAATGCATAAAAAAAATTGCTTAAAAAAGAAGATTAACTTATACCACATGTAAGGATGAATTTCGACCTCCGGAAAGGCCAAAGAAAAGTGAGATTAGCTGAACTGTAGAAATAATAATTGAAAAAAACGTTTATACCATTCATGACCGCAACTGGTCAAAGTACAATACAAGAATACACAGATAGTAGAACATCAGAAATGAACAAATAATTGATTGCACATGTCTTATGCTTCTTGATTGTGTATTCTTGTAATTTCCTTTGAGAAGGTGACCAATGAGGGAATTAGACTTACCATCACTCGAAGCTAGAATAATGAGGGACGATATAGTGGTGGTGTTTAAAGTCTTTCATGGTTATGGCAGAGTGGATAGGGATCGGTATTTTGATATGGCTGGCACTAGAACTAGTGGACATAATTTGAAGCTTCGTAAGAAAACTTTTTTGCAGGATATAAGGTAGAAACTACAAAAATGGAACCGACCAGGAGACGGGGAGTTACGAGCATGGGGCTATTTCCCTTAAACACAATTATGTAAGTACATAATTTCTCTTTATAATTATTTATTTATTGCTATTAAACAGACAGTTGAAAAAAGTAAGGAAATGGAGAAGAGAAAGAAAAAAAGGCGTAGCTTTGACACTAGGAAAATAAGATATTTTCGTGGCTTTCATTATGATCTGTCATTTTCAGAGGACCTAAAATCTTTAACTTTCAGAGGAAGAAGAAGAAGATGTAGGCGAGTGATCATCTTGTTTTGGCAGTAACAAATACGTGAAATTTGATCATATATTCGCATTTAAAGACTCGCGGTAGTTAATACAGAACTAATATAAGTTTCATATACTTAGAAATACGCAAATAAGTATGTAAATAGAAAATAGTGTGTGATTAGTGTATTCTTTAGTGAGTCATTGCTTTTACCCCCCTTTAAAAGCTGACTAGTTTTTATACTAGAAAGTTAGCTAGGAATCCTAGAGCTGGTAAGATATTATGAGTGATTATTAGTTTTCTCGAGTGAATTATATGTAAATATATCTATTTCATGGATAATTTAATATAAATGTGGTGTATTTTATAGTGACATTGGTAGGCATTTTAAGGCTTAATATTGTAGTTAGGTTAGGTTAATCAGTTAATATATGTTCAGTTTGTTTAGAATTTTTAGCCTTTTTATTTGAGTATTTTATATTTCTGAGCTGCTCTATTTTTTCTTTGAATCAAAACTATATTTGCCTGATGTTTTTTGGGGGTATATTTTTACTTTCACACTCCATTTGAAAAAAAAAGTCTATGAATTTTTTTTTCACCTTAGTAAAGAAACTAGTTTATTAATGAAGTTATTGGTTTTTGAAAGTTTTTATATACATTATTTATTACGTGTTTTGTATTTATGGTGTACAGTATATGTATTTTTCAATTCCATGTTGGCAGTAATATCATATCTTTTGTTATATTCGTTAACTTAATTCTCCCCTATTAAAAAATGAGTTGTTAATTTAAATTATTATTATTATTTTTTTGTGTGGATTCAGGTATTTTTTCCATTGCTTTTTATTTTCATCTCTCAGTGAACCATTTTTTTTTTCTAAGTATACATTGTATTTTTGGGATATGGTGCATTCTAGTTTGAGTTAAAAATAATACAGTATTTTCCAATGATTTTTAGCTGCCGTCAAACAAAATTTAGTTTTATATACATAAAAAATTACTTCTTAGTAAGACAATTTCATTAAGGACAGATTAGGTCTATGAAAAAAAAGATAAAACCTCGTGTATGTAAATTGTTGCCTGTAAATGCCAGATTTATGTGTTAGTTTTATGTTGCTTAGTTGAAGGTATTTAATGAACTTGATTTGTTGTTGCAAGCATATAATAAAATACAGTATATGTCAACTTTCTTAGCTGTACATAATGTGAGTGTCAATTATAAAGTGTCTTAAGATATTACAGATTTAATTACAGTAAAATAAATGTTTCTTCTTGTTTTAATCAGTCAAACTTGTTAATTTTTCTTGTAATTTTCTTTACATTTGCAGACAAGTTAGATTTGGATGTATTTTTTTATGCACTCCCGTGTAAACACCTCCAGTTCACCTGGTCTTCCCCATGTATGGGAGAAGAGAGTGTTCTTATCCTGAAAACAGCTTTCTTCTAATGAAAATTAAGTTTAGATCAATTTGAGTCATGCCAAAATCGTATGACAAATATCATGTGGAGATCATGCTAAATAAATTGTGCATCTAAGAAAATATGCCAAAAATAGTTTGTACTCCATATCTACCTAACTTATAACAAATGCTGGGCAAATTTTCACTTGACGGCATTGCCCCTACCCAATCTCCCCATTAAATTTCAGAGAGGTAAGGGAATGAAGATATCATAAAATTTTATTTTAAACGAAAATGAAGAAGAAATTCAGTTACCAGATTTGAGTACATTGGAATTGATCAGGTTTTGCATCACGGACTTCCTTTATTATTAAGGGCTTGGACAGAGCCTTCTTTCAAAGTGTATCCATTACCCTGAGTGAATACCCTTTCTAACCTCAGTCCTTGGGCGATCTTGAACCTACGACCTTATGGATCAAAGGTACTCGTGGTACCACTGAGCCACTGCAGACACTCAGTACCTATTGGAAATACTGAATAGTATTTAGTCGAAGAAGAAAAATATCATATTTTTTCACACATGTACTACTTTTATTTTCTTTTGTAATACCATGTTAAATGTTAATAGTGGTCATGTGACTTTAGTGAAAATTATCAATGCAAGTGATATAATATAAACCTAACCATCACAATTAACCAACTTAACAGAATAATTTAAATTTAAAAATGGGAAAGATATGCTTTTGCTGTGCATGATATTTTGTTATGATACACCGCCAAACAATTAATTATAATTTCCAACATTCCCTTACAAATTTACATATTATTTTAATCATAATTTTAAATGCTGCTACTTGTGAGTTATTTGAATTCGATGTAATATCACTTGTGTCCTCAGCAATATATTATCATGAAGAGTTGCGAGTTGCATTCTTCCTCCACTGCCAAGGCTGCGTAACACTTGCCAGTCGGCCTCGTCTCACAAGTACTGTGTGGAAATTTGTAGCTTGTAGATTGGTCGGTGCAGCGACTGCTTCTTCCCATCTACCTCCAGACTCTGGATCGTTCTTCCTCTTTCTATTTCCTAATTCTTATAACCTATCTTCTTTCAAAACACGGATCTGTTGTCATCTCAGGGCCTAATCCTGCCATATCTCTAGGTCCTCAGTAATTCGACTGTATTCTTTCAGCCAGTCCTTTTTTTTATTGTGTATCATTACCCCATCTTTGCCTTGTCCTTAACCTTTTACTTTTCTTTGTCTAAATGTTTTCTTCGTGCCCTGGCCTTTATTGACGAGGGCAATTTTCTTGCCTGTCCAGGTGTCACACTCATTAAAAAAATTTATATCTATTATAATTAAGTTCTTTTCAAAACTAAAAGTATTTGATATTTTTTTTCAGACTTACAATGGCTGGAGGATTCAGGTATAAAATATGGGATCCTCCTCTCATCATCTCTCAGATAGTTACAATGCAGGTAAAGTATAATCCGAATTTCGTTATTATGTTGTTCAGGATATTGAAGTTTTAATTGTAGAGTGTTGTGTGTGTATCCAAACAAAATATATAGATATTTGCTTGGTAGTCAGTTTCAGTGAAGCTCCTGAGCTAATCATATACAGTAGTTTGTTACAAATATAAAACTTAGAGTAGTTTAAAGGCTAGAAACCGAGGTTAAGCATACACGGAGGTGTCACATTCTTATTGAAAATTTGCTAGATATACCGTATATAATTATCTCATTTTTCTTTTTTTTTTCTTTGTAACCTATGAATATCATATCATAAACTTTGTGTAATTTCCTGTAAATAACTGCTTTTTAATATCAATTAGTGATTTATGAAATCTTCAAATATTACTCTGTAAATACCCATTAGAATGCATTTTTTAAATCTGTAACTTATATTATTATCACTCATTAATAACAAGCTTTACAAAATTTTTCCCAGGCCGTGTATTATGTTGGACTTGGTTTATGGATTGCAGTTCTTGACCTTCTTACCGGTCATCATCGCTCTTTGGACAGTATATTTAAGTATCAGGTATGGATTTTTACATAATTGAATCTGGAGGAATTGTTTATGAAAGTTATCCTCAAATGGAATCCTCTTTTGTTTGTTAAAGTCTTCTGATACTGAATACGGGATTAATGTGAATCATCTGTAAAATGTTATGCTCTGACAAGTTGGTGAGCTACATCCCTTCCCTGCTGGCGAGGTCACATTGCTCACAGTATGTACTGTGTTGAGATTTGTAGCCTGTGGATTGGGTGGTACAGTGACTGGTTATTTCCTTCCCCCTCTAGACTGGAACTCGCTTCTTCTCTCTGTCTTCCCTAACTCTTTTACCTCTCTTCCTTCAAGAAGCTGATCTATCTCATCTTAGAGCTTAGTCCTGCCATATATTTAGGTCTTCATTAGTTTGACTATTCTATCAGCCTGTCTTTGTTTTATTGCTTATCATTCTCTTATGTCAGCCTTGTCCTTCACAATTTTTTCTCGTTGGTTGCCCCAGTGAGGGCAGTATTCTTTATCCATCATGGTATCACGCTCATAAAAAAAATTGCAGTGACGTGATATTAATTACAATTATAACCTAAGGAGAGGACATGGCTTAGATTTTTTTAATTGTAATTGGAGTCATATAGAGTCAGTTATTAAGGCAAACATTGACAGGAAAAGAAATTTTTCATGAAGTATTTTAGAATTTGGATCTTGCATAATTATTTTACACCCTTTTTATCTTGCTTGTGAGATATTTTTGTAGGTAATGTTTATTGAAAAGTACTCTTAAATTTTCAGGAGCTTCAAATAAAAGAGGTTCATGGGAGAGCTGTCATGGCGGCATTCATCTTAAATGCTTTAACAGGGTATGTAAAAATCAGTATATAAAACTTTGGTAACTTTAATCTATTTACTTTTCTTTTGGCCCTTCTCTCTTGGAATCTGATAGTTCATTATTTCAGAATTATTGGATTTATGTACATTTCCCACTCATTGTAATTTCATTGAGATTATATTATAATGGTGTTTCATATGTTGAATATACCCGTATTCTCGATCCCATGTACTGGGGTACATGATAAGCTTATAAGTATTCCTCTGAATATAATCCTTTACTCTGCTGTAACCTTTATAATCAAGAGTTCCTTTGCTTAGTGTTATCGGACCTGAGAAGCTCTGTGTCATCTCCTAACTCTTGCTTTTCATCTTGTGTAATGACTACTCTAAAAAACTACCTAGTACAATTGATGCTATTTTTTCCCTAGCATATATAATACAAAACATTGGCCCAATGAAACACTGTTTGCAACTACTGTACTCATTGTAGGGGAGGTAGTATGTACTTAGGTACTATGTACTTCAATTTAATCTTACATACTTTAGTATGACAGATTTCAGGAAACATTTGAGTAAGGTAATATCTATATTTGAAGTTTAGAATTTACCTAGTTTGGAATTACCTGCCAGTATAATTCAAAAGACCTTGATTAGCCATACCTGTCAGTAATAATCAAAAGACCTTGTTTAATCATACCTGCCAATGTTATTCGAATATGTGACAGCTCTATAGCAGAGTAACTTTATATAAACTTCCCATTGATCTTGGTTTGAATAATATTCCTACTGCTAAGTTTCTATTCTTTTTTACAGATCTTTAGGTTTGTGGAAAATTGTGCAGCGTACAAAGCAGTGTTTGGATTTTACAGTAACGGCTCATATTTTGCATTTACTAGGTTGCTGGTTTTATAATGGTCACCTTCCTTCACAGCCATCAGTATGGCTACTAAATCTTGTTACAATTACTTTAATGTGCGTTTTTGGTGAATATTTATGTATGCGAACTGAAATGCAGAATATACCGGTAATGAGTTCAAAAGTGGATTTATAAAAAATGGCTTATTGCACTATGTGTTAGAAAATCTAGGTATTTGTATTCATCGGAAATGTTTTTTTAGTTAGAAATTTATGAAATATTTTGTAATCTGTCTATAGTTGTCGTAGTTGTACTGCAATTTAAAGTATTTTTTATTGAAGCAGTAGATGTAGTAAATTATTCTAACTTGATATATGTGATATAGTAGTTATATTTTTTATGATATGAATACTTTGGAAACATTTTTGGCATGTGATTTGAACAGTGGTTTACAGATTGATTCACATGTGTTAAAGTAGCTGTTTGTACTGTTTTTATAAAAAATTTATTATATGTTTATGAGTAGATGCTTTTGAGTATGTATACACAAAGAGTTGTGTAACTACAGTGATACTGAGACAAAGATATTAACTTATTCTTTCAGTCATGTAATGCTTTTGTTGAACATTCAGCAACCGTATTTTTGCATTTTTAACTCCATGTTCATTTATTTTTTCTGTAAAAATATATTCCAGCACTATACTGTACTTGAGATTATCTTGAAAATCATATCCCTTGTAACATTTCAAATTGCAGATTGACCCACAGATTCATATTATATGCAAGACTTGAAGATTCTGACTAGCATATATCTCATTATAGTAAAGACTTTGTATGGAAGGGTTCTGTCACTAAAAATGATCCTCCTTATATATTTATTGCTCTCTCGCTATATATAATGCTCTCAAAGGCTTTAGCTTCATCATTAAGAGATAAAATCCTTCTTCCAGTAGAGTGTATCAAGATAGCAGAGATGTTTTGCCATGGAATCACTGCAAAATGAACCCTTTCCCAAATGGAAGAAGTTCTTCCTAGTCGACCATTTTTTCAAAAGAAAAACTAATGCATAATAATATTAAAGTCCTCTGTATAGTAGGAACACATGTCTGAAGCTGTATTATTATGAAATATGCAAAATACAGCTATATGCAAGTTTTCAGAGGCTTTGCCTTCATTCTCAAAAGATGAGGTTCCTTCCCCATATTTTCTGCATATCTTTCTCTTTTTGTGACAAAAAAAACTTGATAAAGCAAATACGGTTGAGCAGATTATTTTAAAGGCTTATTATTATTATTATTATTATTTTTTTTTTTTTTAAGAATGATCACCTTATTACTGTATCTATCCAGGATATGAAATTATGTATGAAAGAATATTTGAACTATGACAAAAGTCATCAAATGGTATACAGTATATTTCTGGCTAGTGTTAATGTGTATCCGTGACCATTGTAGTTAATCAAATTGTTGTAGAAAACCCACATTATCAGTAAATAGTATTATCTTCTTATTTTACAGGAGCAGATTCAAAAGTCATAATATATACTTTATTTGGTAATCTTGATGCCCACGTATACAGTACATGCTACGGCCTATGTAACTGAAAAAATACTCAGGAACATGGAAAGTACCAGTATTGATTACAATTTATGGGTGTTAGCAGTTAAACTTTGACTCGTCAGGTTGTCAGATTGAGACCTGCCATGGTCTGAGGTTAGAAAGGGTATTCACTCGGTAATGGTCATGCTTGCCAAAACCAAAGTCCTTTGAAAGAAGGCAATGTCCTAGCCCTTGATAGAGAAGGAAGTCCGTGACGTAAAACCAGATTAGCATCAGTTGATACTTGAGTTTGAGGATATTCATTGTGGGTGCACAGTATCTCATATATGTATAATTCCTTCAGCATCTCTCTCTTAGTGACAAGCCTAACTAATGGGGGTTCAGTCCTGCCATGAGGCATTAGAAAGGCATCCCACCTTGATCCCATAGCTCTAGCATGTCTGTGTCCACCCCATTTGAATAAGGACTAATAGTAATGCATAAAAACCGTTAAATTACTGTAGAGTTTGTGGTATGAATATCTAACAGGATATCACTGTGCATGCTCCTGTTTTGAGTAATAAAGACTCAAATGGAACTTGAAAAAAATTATTTTTTAATCTCCAAAAGGGCTGTATTATAAGGGTGTACCAAGCGTCATATTCCTACCCGGAGATTTTTGTACATCTGTGCTTCAGTTGATCATATTGAATAAATTGATCTCTTCTATTAACTGTATGCGGGTCTTTAGAGTGTTGTCGTCTGTTTTGAAAATGAATCCATCATTTATTATTAATTTGGGCTTAATCGAATCTCTTCAGTGCACTGTATCTGCCTATAGATAGTGTTCTGTGATTGATTAATGATAGGCCTGATAAGTTTTTTTTGGAAAATGTTCAGAGATCTCAGAGATACTAAGAACGAAAGAGTGTTAAATGAAATATAGTTATCTACGGAAAAAATATAATTTTCTTCATACAGATCCTCATTTTACAACTTTCTGAAGTAAGAGCAACACTGGAAGCTAAGAAGCTTAAATGTTTTAGTTATACATATTGTATGTATTATTAGATTGATGCTATTATTAAGTATGTCTGAAATCATGAGATTTTCATTACTTGTTTACTATTGTAATACAGTATATACAATGTTTGTTTTTATACTCATTATGTTTCATTTTTTCTTTATAAAATTTTTTATTAATGTCTATTACAGGTCTGAAAATTGTACACTAGCAATCATTATTTAATGTCACTTTCAATATATTGTATAAGTTTTACATTTGGTACTGTGAACATGTTTTGTATTGAAAAACAACAAGGGTTTCTATACACAACTTAGTGTCAGTGTATTAATAGCATTGTATAGCAAGACCTGATGGTATATATTTTTATATGTTAGTCTTTGTAGTTAAAAACGAATGTAAAAATATGTATAAATCTTACAGGAAGGGATTCTTGAAATATCAATACTTAATAGTTCTGTTGCTATTATTCCTCCTTGATAAACAGTAATGTACATAGTTTCTGGAAATATCTCCTTGCAAGACACTAAAAATTTTTGTTATGTAAACTTCAGGTTTATGCATACCAAGGTTTAATGCGGTATAACAACTTTTCAGAAAACATAGCTTGTGTCTGTCATGCATGTATGAAATGGTTCTGTATGACTAGGGAATTTAAAGAGACAAAGCTCTCCTCTTTTACAGCTACCTCTTCCCATCAAGGAGTGTCTTTGTCTCCTTTTCTTATTTGTGAGCCTGATGATGAACACAATATGGAATTAATTTGCTACAAAGACATTTTTTAACTACACAGATGCTAATGAAAAATATATCCTTTCTTCGTAAATGCAACTTATTTCTGTGATTATGCTGAACAGAGTACCTTGTGACAGAGGAAGGCTATCAGAATTAGTGATATTTGCTTTGAATGGTTTTTACCATCTAAGATAGTTTACAGGTGTGTCATGTGTAAGTTTTACTGGTATTTCTAGTGGTGGAGAGAGAGAATTTTGTCTTCATGGTTCCTCTGTGTCATAGGAAATAGTTTAGAGGATAAGGGATCAGTGACTTGGCCAGTCATTTTTCCTGAAGTTTCTTGCCTCATGACAAGTGATAAAGGAGCAAGAATGGTAAGAGTATGTAAAACCCTGCTTCCTCAAGTTTTTTGGGTCGGGTACTGTTTGGCGCTAAGCTGTTTTGGCACTAAGCTAACCAAACCAAACCTAATGTAGCCAAAACAGCTCAGAGCTAAAAGAGCACCGTTAAAAGGGTGGTACCAAATAGTGCCATTCTGGTTATTTCAATAAAGTCGAAATCGTGAATAATATTTTATAGGGTTTCAGAGTTTATTATTATTATTTGTGAAAACTAGCTGTTTTAGAAAGATTATTTTTTTTTTTTTGTGTGAAGTAATGGTAAATAGTGTCTTGGATAACAGGATACTAAGAGAGGCTTAGACATTAACCAGAGTACACGTGCAGGTTTCTTCCAAATCCATTTTCACATTTCTGTGACACAACATAGATTACTATTGTTTAAATCTTCACTGTGCTGATAGTAGCTCCTTGGGCTAGGTCAGCACAAATAATCCAACTGAGTTTTCCTTGAATCATACTATTGGGATCAAGAAAAGGACTGATTTTGCTAAACCAGTGAATTAGGAAAGTTTCTCCAGTCTGAGGCTGCAACCCTATATACTGACACTCCCCAACTTACGAACGAGTTAGGTTCCAAGTCCGTTCGTAAGTAGAATTGTTCGTAAGTTGTTTATGTAAAAAAAGTACTGTACAGTACATAAATATGCAGTACTGCACAGTACTTAGGTTAAAGACACTTAACTGCTACATAAAACATGAAGTATGCAGTATGAATGAATTTTAATACAGTAGTAATATTGTAAGAATACAATACAGTAAAGTAATACATACGCTGATACATGGTAGATAATGGGTAGGTCTTTGTTTGTATCTGTGAATGTTCGCAAGTAGGGAAGCTTCTGTATTAAACTACTTGTTATGAGGATAACTTATTAGACTAATTAGAGACAAAGTAAAACCTATTTATTGTAACTTGTTTCGTGATAAGCACGTTTCCTGAATCTGTGCTTTTGCTATGCTAAGAATTATACATATTTCAATAATTGATTTTGTTTACGCTATATATTTCGTAATTCTAGTGTTGTGGTAAGTCAAGAATTATACTTATTCCATATTTATAATTGTTTAAGTCATTTTTTTCTGACTCAGTGTCTTCCCTTGTGACTTTTGTATGTATATTTGTTAAATAAAATGTGAATAATTGGCATTATTATTACATGAATGTTTCATCACGTAAATTCTCTCTCTCTCTCTCTCTCTCTCTCTCTCTCTCTCTCTCTCTCTCTCTCTCTCTCTCTCTCTCTCTCTCTCTCTCTCTCAGACTTGAACCAACAATGCTCCGTTCAAACTTTAAAAGGAGCTAATATAGATCTCATAAATTGTTGGGTCTCAGAGAAACTTCGATGGGCTCCTAAATATTGCATCTTATACTGCGGTATTCAAGACATCCTTAATGGATCTCAGCCTGTGGATATCCTTGATAGATTGGGCTCTCTCATAACCGATCTCAAGGAGGTGAACGAGGAGATGAGCATACACATATGTGAAGTAGCACCTGTCCTTAGAGTCGAAGAGTTCGATGAAAAGATCAACTATTTCAATAATCAACTAGCAACTTGGAGTGAGACCAATGGGGTTTCAGTTATCAAGACTAATCTGCAGTTCAGGCTTGGTACCGGCGACGTTGATCGGATGTGTTATGATGTAAATGATAAGGGGGATGCTCTCAACAGATTTGGCGTCATCAGGTTATTGAACATAATTGCTAAGCAATGCCCATTCTTCAAACTAAGCAACAACTGGGAAGAAATCATATACCAAACCATACCTACTACATATGCTTCTGTATTGCAGCGGCAACAACGACCGGTCACGGCCAATAACGACAATCAAAATAACACATACAGGAACAGAAACTACGACCGGCATCGCCAGCTCCCCTCAATAAGAAAAAATAATGAAATCAGAAACGCCTCTCAAGAAAGTAGCAACGATCAGCATTCTAGAAGGGATCCTCAACAGCATTCGGATGGACGTCATACCCGGGATTTTCGTCATCAGAATCGTCAAATCCCACCTGGTATTCGAGGATGGAGACGAGACTCGAGGATGAATCACAGTCTCTATGATCTCGACCAACCACGGCGCTACCCCCAGCGTCCCCGGGAGAGGGAGAAATTGCAGCAGCTCTACAGTCGTCGACAGCCCTGTTCAAACTGTGGGGAAATAAACCATGATCTTTCCCACTGTTGGTTTAACTATAGACTTAAATGTGGTCACTGCCGTGAACATGGCCATAAAACAAGATTATGTCCCTTAAATATATAGCAATCACATTGTAATACAGGCTTATTGAAACAGTTCATAAACATACAACACATCAATGCACAATCACTTTTGGGTAATTTCGAAAATATTGCACTAATGATCAGAGAAAATAACGTGGATATAATGTGTGTTTGTGAAACTTGGCTCCAAGCTAATATGCAGTCTGGTTTTGTTGCTATACCTGAGTATTCTTTTTATCGATTTGATGGCGGTAGGGGTGGGGGTGTGGGGGTGTATGTAAGAAATCATCTAACGGTCTCCCTATTAAAGACCCCTGAAGTCGAGCGACCTCCTCATCTCGAAGACATTTGGTTGACTGTTCAGAGTAGGAAATCCCCTTCATTCATCCTGGGATGTGTATATAGACACCCACATGCACTCAACGACACCTTTGATTACATCTCCGAGGTATTTCGGTCGGTCTGTTTGAGGAGCAAACCTCTCATTATTATAGGCGACTTCAATGATAATCTCCTTCTTCCTAATAATAAAATGGGGAAATTAATTCAATCCCTCCACTTAAATCAGCTTGTGAATAAAGCAACCCGTACCACCGCTAATTCCTCCAGCCTAATTGATCTTATAATTACCAATACACCTAGTTTTATAGTTCACCACGATGTCTTACCTTGTCCTGTAGGAGACCACGAGCTTCTAATAGCTACAGTTAATGTCAGGAAGGAAAAGAGACCGCCAATTGTTAAAACTTTCCGATCTCTTGAGAATTATTCTCAAAATTGTTTCTGCGACACTCTTCTTAATGAATACAACATTTTAAATTCAATACTAACTACAGATTGTGTAAATTATCAAGTTTCTACTTTTACTGATGTTTTTACGAGATGTTTAAATGAATGTGCCCCTCTTACAACCAAAGTCATGACACGCCCTCCTGCCCCGTGGATTGACTCTCAGTTAAAAGAGCAAATGAAAAAGAGAGATGACCTCCTAAGGCAATTTAAATCTGATAGACAAAACTCCGAGATGGAAAGAGCCTATAGAAGAGAAAGAAACCTTACTAAAACAATGTTGTCCGAAAAGAAGAAAAATCATTTCAGGGAAGAATTTTCCAAGTATAAGGGAAATATCAAAGGAACTTGGAATGTTATAAAAAGAATAATTCCTGCAAATAAGGAAATCTTAGAAAATTCTGACCTTCTCAGTGATAATGTGGAAAAGCGAGTGAATGATTTTAATAAGTATTTTGCTGAAATAGGTAAGTCCACATATGAAAAGTCCCAAGATAATAATGACTTGATTATTAATCAACCACATAATTGCCAGCCTCCAGCTGAAAGAAGTATTATCAATAATTTTAGACCGCACCCAATCGATTTAGTCACACTTATTCTTATCATAAAGAACCTCAAACCAACAAACTCTTGTGGTTCCGATGGGATACAACTTCGCTTCCTAATTGACTCATTGCCAGTTACAGTATTTTTCATTTTAGTCATTGTAAATACATCCATTGTTACAGGCAGTTATCCTAACCTCTGGAAGCATCCCTATATCATCCCCGTTTTTAAGAGTGGAGATACTAATAATGTTGAAAATTATAGGCCAATCTCTCTTCTCAGCATTCTGTCTAAAATACTTGAGAAGGTAGTTGCCACCCAGTTAATAAATTTCCTTGAATCAAATTGTCTATTATGTGAAGAACAACACGGTTTTCGGCCTAAACTTTCGACCGAGACGGCCCTACTTAAAATTACTGATAAAATTTATAGTAATATTGAAAATAAGAAAATATCACTTTTATTATTGTTAGATTTGTCTAAAGCATTTGACAGTGTACACCATCAAATTCTAATGAGAAAACTTTCCAAAGTTCATGTTGACTCATTTTGGTTCGAAAATTATCTGAAAGATCGAATTCAATCAGTTCGAATGGGCTCGACTCTCTCTTCTTCTTTAGATATCAGTTTTGGCGTTCCTCAGGGTTCAATTTTGGGTCCTCTGCTTTTCTTAATATATGTTAATGATTTACCTCAATTTATAAGAGATTGCCTACTTGTTATGTATGCTGATGACACCCAGATTATGCTTACTGGTGACATTGATAGAATTCCTGAAAT
>JAXCGZ010008149.1:45000-47500 GCA_037179515.1 Halocaridina rubra
AAGGACATGCTACCTTAATTCCCCGGTTTCAATCAGTCTGTGTTCACCCCCAAACAGGGGACTAATTGTCACATATAAAACGTAAATATATATGTTGGTAGAGTATTTTATTGTCGTTTTAATCGAATGATATATTAATGAGCTACTTGATAACTCGCTAACAGTATTTGTTACACATCTCTTATTATCCCTTCACATCTGACAGGTCACAACACTCTATCTCTTAAGTGGGAGTTACACAATGCCGCGTCATGATATGGGTATGAGAAAGCAAATTTCTGAATATGGCTTTCAATTCTTTTACATTCAAGGTTGGGAAGTCAGTAATAACATTATTAATGAAAGCTCGAAACCCACTACAGAATTTTGGTATTTTAAGTATTAATTACACCGTATCAAGCTTTCGCTTTCCAAAGAAATAATTTTCACGATACTGATGCACTTTCCTATTGTGGAGTTCTACTTCAGTAGTAGAAATCTGCAAGAAGAAGATAAATGTTTTGAAAATGCTTTCAGTCGAAAGCTTGATGTTGTGTAATTGAATTATTAAAAGCAAATATTCTGCTGTTGGTGTTTATTTTCCATCTATTATAAGTCCTTGTTTTCATTTCCGTAAGTGTGTGTGTATGTGTGCGTGTGTGTGTGTGTGTATGTGTATGTGTTTGTGTGTGTGTGTGTGTGTGTGTATGTGCTTGTGTGTGTGTGTGTGTTTGTGTGTGTGTGAATAACACTTAATTGTTAACATGCAGTTAAAGAAACTTACGCTTTTATCGTTATGTGTTATTATCATTAAAATCTCTCGTGTTAATTATTGTACTATTGGTGATTGTGATCATATATAGTTTGAGAAAACGTGAAATAATCGTGTTCACATTTAGCTCTTTGTGGTACAGCTGAATGTCTATTGGGCTTAAATAGGGCAATCCAGGACAGCTCAAATCTTCATTCAGTTACCGCACTTCTTCTTTTTTTTTTTAACCCTACGTCAACATAGAATATTCTCTGATATTTGTTACACATCTCTTATTATCCCTTCACATCTGACAGGTCACAACACTCTATCTCTGTGTCTATTTGCTTTATGCTTCTTCTTGCCAAGACCCGATAAGGGGAATTTTCTTGGCTGGAAAATCTGAATGGCAGTAGATAAAACTGAAGTCATTATTTAAAAAGGGAGTTCGTGACGTAAAACCGGAACAAAGCAAAGCAGGGTATTGATTCATATTTATGGAATTCAAAGGATCCGTTTTTTTTTTTTTTTTTTTTAGAAAAAAAGACTGACTTTTGTTATTAAGAAACAACAAATTATCCCAGATTTATATATAGTTGAATCGAGATTCACATGTTTCTGTGGATTATCGACTGTCGCTCGGAAAACGAAATTATAAATAGATAAGTCAACATTAATGAAAAAGAGTCAAATCTCTCACCATATTTTGAGTTAATTATTTTTATATAGTCAAAAGAAGTATTATCCTATTGATTGTACCGTATTATGCTAGATGAAACAGAATACCCTAACGATGTTTCCGAAGACTATTTCTAATTGGCAGGTTTGCGTAGATTGAGACTTAGATTTGCACAAGCGAAGACACTTCTATGCTCTGATATATGTTGAAAAAGGTATCTTTGTGGCGTGAAGATTGGAACTTTGTTACGGTATCTGTGCAAGGTCGAAAGATCGGTTCCCTTCCAAGACCGAGAGTTTAAGCTGTTTACTGGCAGGAACTGCTGTGGTTGGACACCACAGTGGGGGGTTGGGGCTTGCCCTGGCTGACGAATACCCACTGTATTGAAATGGAAATAAAGTTTGTTTTAGATGGGAAATTGCTGACACAGGTGTTTCTTACAAGTGCGCGTGTTTCATGTGCGATCCATTCCATATTTTTCTTTATCCAATCTGCTTGTTCGCTCTCCTTACTCCGGATAAATTTCCCCCATAATAAAAATAAGATTTTCCAACGTTACACTCCATCTGTCTCTGTATACATCAGGTTCACAGTTGTCACATTTAATAGCTACGTACAAGACAATGAGATGATAATTTGTGTAGGTTCTAGCTTGTGTGTGTGTGTGTGTATATATATATATATATATATATATATATATATATATATATATATATATATATATATATATATATATATATGTATATATATATATATATATATATATATATATATATATATATATATATATATATATATATATATATATATATATATATATATATATATATATATATATATATATATATATATATATATATATATATATATATATATATGGGTGTGTGTGCGTACGTGCTTGCGTGTGTGTGTGTGTGTGTGTGCTTGCGTGTGTGTGTGTGTGTATGAATAACACTGAATGGTTAACATACAGTCTAATATTGTAGGAAAAGGCCCATCAAGGGAAACAACGTTAGAAATATATGAAGTACTTATTAATATCGTGACCTAATCTGGTCATCTTCTCAAAGTACAGTGCCTTGTACTTTGAG
>JAXCGZ010008150.1:0-12500 GCA_037179515.1 Halocaridina rubra
AAATGTAGCAGATATTCAAGAATGGGAAATCCAATAACACAAAGTTAAGCACCCAACTCTGAACGTGTAAAACAAGGTTTTTGAAAATTAGGGCATGTCTCATTATATATATATATATATATATATATATATATATATATATATATATATATATATATATATATATATATATATATATATATATATATATATATATATATATATATATATATATATATATATAAAACATGAACCCTTATCATATCTAATTATCATATCATCTATCTATCTATCTATTTATTCATCTATCTATTAATTAATCTATTGGTTTATTCTTGTGAGTCAACTGATTTAATATAGATACAATGTACCCTTATGATGCCTTATTATACAAATATATCTATCTATCTTTGTATGTTCCGTTGTTCCTGTTTTACGTCACGGACTCCCTTTTCTACTAAGGTAGGGAGGTTGCCATCTTGCGAAGGACTTGTTTTGGCAGATGTAATCTTTACCCTGAATGCATGCCCTAGCTAACCTCAGACCGTGACGGGGCGCGAACCCTCGACCTGACGCCTCAAAGTCGCGGACGCTACTGCTTGAGCCACGGTGACTACATCTATCTATCTTTGAATATTTCTGGGTATTCATCCATCTATCTATTTATCTATCTAGTTTCTTCATGTATGTTTAATTGAATAATAATAGATAAAATGTCCCTAATGATATCTTATTATCATATCTATCTACCTATTTATATCTATCTATTAGTTCATCTATCTATCTATCTATCTGACTTGTTCTTGTGTTTTTAAGCGAATAATATTAAATAAAATGTACCCTAAACATACCTTAATATCATATCTATCTATCTATCTTACTAACTCAATAACACACAAACTATCTATCTATTCATTTAACAAACGAACTATCTATATATCTATCAATCTACTTATCAATCTATCTATATCTATTCATCTATCTATATATTCATCTATTCAAATATCTACCACTTCTTATTTATGCCTTGTCCTTAAATTTCTACTTTTCCTTCATCTCAGTCTATTCTTTGTGCCCGGGCCTATTTGTGGCAATTTTCTTGCCTGTCCTGGGGTAAAAAAAAAAAAAAAAAAAGTTTGTGCCCGTGTGTTTGACTTAACTAGAGAGATCAAACATATTTTAATGTACAGTTTTACATTGTCAAAACGAAAAAAAAAATCAACCAACGGGGATTGATATTTCCTGAGTCAAATCAATGAATAACTGTATATCTATCGTGTCCCGTGTGAGAAAATTCAAAGATGGAAATATAACTACAATGTTCTATTTGCGGTGCGAGTCTGGTAGTGATAGGCCTGAATAACGAGGGATTGATCCCACCGCGAGGCGGTCGGAAGGGCATTCAGTTTAATCCTCTCTATAATAGCCTCCTGGCTAGTACAGTGGTAACACGCTGGCCTCGCATTCGCGAGGTCGACGGATCACGCCTCGTCCAGGCAAGAGAGTTTAAGCTGTTTACTGGGGAGGTTACTGCTGTGGCTGGGCACCGCAGTGGGGGGGTTGGGGCCTGTGCCGGCTAGCGACCGCCCTATAGGTCCTCCATGACCCGTTCCATCCATCCGTGGGTAGAGACTCTAAAATAACTCCTCTCTATAATCCAGAGTATATGCTTAAACTATTCCAGAAATGAATGACATAATCAAATGTCCAAAATAATTTCCTATTTCACTAAACTTTGGAAGTGACTGACCCGAAATTGACAATTACACTGGCCATCAGGATGGAGATGAACCATAATTCCCCAACTCCAACCTGTCTGCATCCACCCTCATAATGGAGATTCAGAGCGACATAAAACAGTGTACAAGTCTCAATGCCAAGAGAGGAACTTCCGGTTTTACGTCACGGACTCCCTTATCAACCAAGGGCTAGGACGGTTGCCTTCTTGCGAAGGACTTGTTTTGGCAGATGTAATCCTTACGCTGAGTGCATGCCTTTGCTAACCTAAGGGGGGTTTACACGGTCAAACGATTCGTCGAACGCGGTTCGACAGACAAGTGTTTGAAGTGATGTTCGAACGTGTGAACGGGGTATTTGGTTGTCGAACACGTTCCGTGTTCGACAACCAAATACCCCGTTCACACGTTCGAACATCACTTCAAACACTTGTCTGTCGAACCGCGTTCGACGAACCGTTTGACCGTGTAAACCCCCCTTTAGAGAGAAATTGCTAGGAATGCAGAGAGAGAGAACAAGAGAATCCCTATAATAATGTATGTTTGTATACCACCAGTAAAAAGAATCAATTATCATGCCTCAGGCAAAGACGTATCTAGACAAACAGCATACGAGAACAAATTACTAGTTCCAGTTGTTCCTAAATGTTACTCATGCTAAAGTTAGCAACACAAGTGTTGGTTAGTGAACCAGAATTGGAAGTAGCAATTTACTGTGCACTATATCATTACGTACAATATACATTTACCCCCACAGGGGGAGGGCAAGTCCCTCTGGTCTGTGTGTGACGTAAAGGTCAACTATTTGGACGGATTGAGGACTGGAAGACACAAACTGAATATATATATTTTTAATACTTTGTGTCACTATTAATTCCCATTATAGGGGGTGGACACAGATAGATTGGAGCTAGAGAATTAAGGCTGGAGGCCCTTCGCAACGTCCCACGGTAGGCTCGAAAATCCTAACAAACAAATGGACCGAAACGGAGGAATATAAAGACACTAACAAATAATATATTATAGAATATATAATATTTCCTTTCCTCTATTATCTATAATATCTATAATTATGTTCACTGCATAGTCATCGATTATCATATTCAATGTGTTTACCTTTAATATGGAAACAAATATTGATACAATTGAATAATTAATATATAACACTTGATAATGACTCATGTAGTCACCGTGGCTCAAGCGGTAGCGTCCGCGACTCTGAGGTATTAGGTCGAGGGTTCAAGCCCCGTCACGGTCTGAGGTTAACAAGGGCATGCACTCAGGGTAACGATTACACCTGCCAAAACAAGTCCTTTGCAAGAAGGCAACCGTCCTAGCCCTTGGTAGAAAAGGGAGTCCGTGACGTAAAACCGGAACGGAACTTAATGACTCATGGTCTCGGTAAGTATTTTACATATTCATTTGCGATGACGTTCGAGCCCACGGCGGGGCATTAAGAAAGGCATCCAGTCTTGAGTTGATTAATGGTCTTAAAAAGTCTTTTACATCTTTATATGCGAACACCATACAAACCTGTATTCGAGCCCACTGCGGGGCATCCAGTCTTAATACCCCAGCTCCAACTTGTCTATGTCCACTCCCATTCAAATGAGGAATAATAATGATAAATAAAAACGGCAAAAAGAAATCTGAGAAGACCAAACACCTCATACTACTACTACTACTACTGCTACTACCACTATTACTATTCTAATTGAAATAATTGCCTCATCCTAGCTCGAATGGGTTGTCTGCATGGATATTCATGTATAAAGCTTTATGACGGTGAAACAGAGTGACCAACTCTAAAGCGCCCACTTCTAATGGCCCTAATCGGACCCGGGCACCAAGAAAACAACTCAGAAAAATTAGCAGATTAAGGACGAGAGAGATTCACGAGCAATAAAAGAAACAAGCGAAAGACGAGGTAAAGTAATAAGAAATAATAATGATGGGAAAGACAGCAATGAGAAAATGATGGGGAGTGTTGTGACTTGTCAGATGGGAAGGGATTGTAAGAAAAGAGTAACGAACCCGCCAGAATATTTAGGTGTAGATGCGGACATAGGAAAAAATGTGATGTATACAGTTTCCATTATAGTAGTCTCCGTGGCGAAATGGTAGCGTCTGCGACTCTGAGGCGGCAGGTCGAGAGTTCGCGCCCCATCACGGACTGAGGTTAGTAAGGGCATACACTCAGGGTAACGATTACATCTGCCAAAACAAGTCCTTCGTAAGAAAGCAACCGTCCTAGCCCTTAGTAGAAAAGGGAGTTCGTGACGTAAAACCGAATCCATTCAATCCATACAGTTTCCATAATCGCTTCGTGTCTTGATTTTTCCCGCTTTAGAACTTCTAAATAGTTTCCACAGCGTATAAGATGCTCCCATTACTTTACTGAGCGGCGATGCCAAGTTTTCAAAAGTGCTTCTCTTCTCTCGGAGGCACCTTGGCCCTGCTACGCCAGTTCCACGAAACATGATCAAAGCGTCGAGGGGATCAATGTTACTATGCAACTGGTCCGGTGCCATATCTATGCATCTTCTATATAGTCGCCTCCATATTTTTGTCATGTGTGTGAGCATTATTTTGAGATACCGGGACGGGCAAAGAAATTTGACCCCATCGGGCCCGGGCACCAAGAAAACATTAAGAAAAATAGCAGCTTAAGGACAAGGCAGAAATAAGAGAATGATAAACAAGAAGAAAAGGACAATCATTATTATTATTATTATTATTATTATTATTAACACTAAAGAGCAAATTGGGGACCGCGGTAGCATAGTGTTTAAAATACTCGACTTGGTACGTGACACACCCACGATCTAGTCCATCTCAGGGAGCTTAGAAGGGCATCAAACCTTAATTCCCCAGCTCTAATCAGTCTGTGTTTACGCCCATTATGGGGATTATGATGCAAAACAGCAAACAACAACAAAATCAACAACATTAGGTATACTTAATTGTTGTTGTTGTTGTTGTTGTTCCGGTTTTACGTCACGGGCACCCTTTTCTACCAAGGGCTAGGACGGTTGCCTTCTTGCGAAGGACTTGTTTTGGCAGATGTAATCCCTAACCTGAGTGCATGCCCTTGCTAACCTCAGACCGTGACGGGGCGCGAACCCTCGACCTGACGCCTCAGAGTCACGGACGCTACCGCTTGGGTCACGGCGACTAAATTTTTTTTTTTACTGTGAATCATTTACGAGTGGTGAAAAAAGCAAAATATGAATTTACTGATTCAATACTGTATTTTGCGATACAATGACCATGTGATGAAATTACTGCAATGTAATAAAAAAAAAAAGATTTTTGTATCACAAGTCTCTATGCCAATAGAGGTGGACGCAGACATTTTTTTTTTTAACACCAGGACAGGCAAAAAAAAAAAAAAAATCTACCCTCATCAGGCCTGGGCACGAAGAAAACATAAAGAGAAATAGAGATGGGGAATGTTGTGACTTGTCAGATGTGAAGGGATAATAAGACTGGGGAATTAAGGCTAGATACCCATCCTACCAACCCGCGGTGGGATCGAACCCGCGTCAGTCACTTTCCGATTCGCAAGCTCTAGCACTGAGCTACCGCGGCCTCAAGAAAGCATCGTTTAATATAACAATAATTCTCAATGCGAATGGGAGAGGAGACCGACATGTTGGAGCTGGGGGATTCATGCTGGTTACCCTTCACCGCTTTGTCATAATAATTCTCAATACTTAGCAAGGGCATGCACTCGGGGTAACGATTACATCAGCCAAAACAAGTCCTTCGCAAGAAGGCAACCGTCCTAGCCCTTGGTAGAAAAGGGAGTCCGTGACGTAAAACCGGAACAACAACAAACAAGAGTGTATATAGACACGTTGGAGCTGGGATATTATGGTTGGATACCTATCCTAACACCCCGCGGAGGGTTCGAACCCTCGCTTAGTCATTTCCCGACTTGCAAGCTCTGCCACTGCGCTACCGCGGCTCCTCTGTCATGTTATTACCTCGATGAAACGACGAAGAATTTAAAATATGTTTAGATAAGAAACTCGCCGATTTTGCTCCCATTTCAAGGAAAAGAGGCTCTACTCCATAAGGAGTTTAAAGGGGGGTTTACACGGTTAAACGGTTCGTCGAACACGGTTCGACAGACAAGTGTTGGAAGTGATGTTCGAACGTGTGAACGGGGTATTTGGTTGTCGAACACGGAACGTCTTCGACAACCAAATACCCCGTTCACACGTTCGAACATCACTTCAAACACTTGTCTGTCGAACCGCGTTCGACGAACCGTGTGACCGTGTAAACCCCCCGTAATATAGTTACCATAGTAACCAACTGTTGGTACCTGTTTTCGAGAAAACGCTAAAAAAAAAAAAAAAATTGTATTAGAATTAAATCTCGGAATTTCTTTGTACAGGTAAAAGAGAAACTGAAGCGCATTTAACGACGTTTTGGGGGTCAAAATTAGTCCCCATTCGAATGGGGGTGGACACAGATACGTTAGAAAGCAGCCAATAGAGTTCGATGTCTTTCCTAATGCCCCGCGGTGGGACTGAAGGCGTTTTACTTGCTTAGCAACTCAAGCGCTCTTACCTCTGAGCTGTTATAGCACAAATATTAATAATAATAATAATAATAATAATAATAGTAGTAATAATAATAACAATAATAATAATAATAATAAATAATAATAATAATAATAATAATAATAATAACAATAATAATCATCCATCCATATACAAAAGCCATATTCCCCCTTACAAGGAGTGTGGATGAGTCAAAGACAATACTTTGACTTTTTGTGGGAATTACATAGAGGAGGGGATTCCCAGCCTCTCGCTCCGCCCCATTTAGTCGACTTTTACGACACGCAGGGGAACACGGAGGAAGTATTCTTACCCCCCTCCTTCAGGGGGATAATAATAATAATATATTTAGAGAGAGACTAAAATATCAAGGTATAGGGCTATAAGTCCTAATTCTTATTCTATCCCTACATCAACATCGAATATTTTTGGATATTCGTTACACGTCTTATTATCCCTTCACATCTGACAAGTCACAACACTCCCCATGAGCCCAGGTCCGATGAGGGCAAAATTTTTCATTTTTATTTTTTGCCCGTCCTAGTGTAACAATCCTAAAAAAATATAAAAAGTCCATGTGTTTTGAGTGAATCTTTCATTAAATCAATATCACGGTCTGAGGTTAGCAAGGGCATGCACTCAGGGTAACGATTACATCTGCCAAAACAAGTCCTTCGCAAGAAGGCAACCGTCCTAGTAGTCACCGTGGCTCAAGCGGTAGCGTCCGCGACTCTGAGGCGTAAGGTCGAGGGTTCGCGCCCCGTCACGGTCTGAGGTTAGCAAGGGCATGCACTCAGGGTAACGATTACATCTGCTAGAACAAGTCCTTCGCAAGAAGGCAACCGTTCTAGCCCTTGGTTGAAAAGGGAGTCCGTGACGTAAAACCGAAACAAACAAATCACTGTGACCATTCTTTCGGTTATACGCAGTCAATAGTACTTTTTATTGCTGTAATGTGTCACTAATTCCATTCGAATAGGAATGGCAAGACAGGTTAGAGCCGGGGAAATAAGGCTGAACGCCCTTCCTAATGAATCGCGGTGAGCTCGAACCCACGTCCCTCCCTACTCGCACACTCTACCACTAACCTACCGCGGTCCCACTGCGAGGTAATTAACTCGATGAAAGTACCGCGAAGTAGTTAGATTTTGTCTCGAATATTTCCAGGAAACGACGCACACCATTTATATGTAAATAGATTAATGTGGTTACTATAGCAACCAGACGTTCGTATAGCTACTTTTGGGCACACGAAACGTACAGCATATTTAGCAACGTATTATGTGTCACATATAGTCCCCACCCGAATGGGGGTGGACACAGACAGGCTGGAGATGGAAGATTAGGTTGGATGCCCTTCTTACCAACCAACGATAGGATCAAACCCGTGTAAGTCGCTTCCCGACTTGCAAACTTTACCACTGAACTACCGCGGCCACAAAATTGCACCGGTTTATGCGTCACAGTTACTCCCCACTCGAATGGGGGTAGATACAGGTTGGAGCTGGGAGATTAAGGCTGGATGCCCTTTTTAATGCCCCGCGGAGGAATGAAACTCGTGTTTCACTTTCCTACTTGCAAATTCTACCGATGAGCTACTGTAGCCAATCTAAAAGGTACAGTAGAAATATTTCAAAAATAACTTTTGCGCATAAGTTCCAAGCCACTTTTATTATTATTATTATTATTATTATTATTATTATTATTATTATTATTATTAGTAGTAGTAGTAGTAGTAGTAGTAGTAGTAGTAGTAGTAGTAGTAGTTTCAAAAATCCCAACATTATCCTCTTAAGATTTCCATAACAAGGGCCTCAGTAAACATTTAAATTCTTCGAAAATTTATCATCAAAGAAGCTTAAAATTGAAGAGGCAAAAAAGGATTATTAGTTTGTATTTTAGAGATGAGCGCAAACAAGACATAATTTCATAAAAAATAATTCAAGGCCTTACTATAACCTCAACAAACAACAGAGTCACCAAAGTTAAAGTATGATCAAAATAAAATTTTTGGATCATTATTTTTCTCATTACAAAAGGCCCAAACACAATAGACTTTTCAATGATATTACATGTCAAGATAAACAACTTCTGAAGTTAATGAGAATATTTTTTTTTCCTTTTTTAGCTTACAGGAGAGACCTTAAATCTTTAGAAAACCGTAATATTTTTTTTCAAGTTTTTACTGTCGGGCTTCATAGCAGAAGATCCTTGTCCACCTAACCTGTGAAAGGCCCAAGCAGAGTAGTGGGGAGGACTGTGGCAGCCCAATATCCCCAAGGAGCCAAAGGGAGTGATTGAGGTACATAAGCATCTGATGATTTATGTATGATTTGAACCCTATATAGGGGGTTGGAAAAGTCAAAGCAAAACCTTGACCCATATGGGTAGGTAAATACGAATGGGAAAGTTCAAGTACTTTCGCTTCGCCCCATTTATTCGACTTCTGCGATATGTAGGGAAACATGGTGGGGTATTCTTATCAACAATCCCAGGCTTATGATATGAAAAAATGCAAAGTAAGAGAGGAAAACAAGATGAACCCTTCGAAGCAAATGACGCTCGCCTCATCAGTTGTATAGAATGCAACAATCTCCAAAATAACAACAACAACAACAACAACAACAACAACGATAATAATAAAAATAATAATAATAATAATAATAATAATAATAATGATAATAATAATAATAATAATAATAATAATTAGATACAGAATTTGAGCTAATACTGCTAATACCACTGCTGCTGCTGCTACTATTACCATTACTACTACATCAATAATAATAATAATAATAATAATAATAATAATAATAATAATAATAATAATAATAATAATTCTGTTAGCATCAAAACCGCTAAGTCCTCAGCCATTACCATGGTTACCTTCGACGAAGTATACTAAACAGGGCTTAATACTATCAAGGACTATTGTCACATAATGTAGTCGACAGATAAATAGACAGATAGAGATAGATAGGTAGATAGATATAGAGAAAATAAGAAGAAAGTATGAAACGGACAAATGAACAGATAGATAGATAAACAGACAGAGACATACAGATAGATAGACTGATAGATAAATAAATAAATAAAGAGAGATATTGAAGAAGAGAAGAATTACACAGACATTTACATAGATAGATAGATATAGAGAGAGACAGAATAGTCGACATGGTTACCAAAGACAACAGAGAGAGAGAGAGAGAGAGAGAGAGAGAGAGAGGAGAGAGAGGAGAGAGAGAGAGAGAGAGAGAGAGAGAGAGAGAGAGAGAGAGAGAGAGAGAGAGAGAGAGAGAGAGAGAGAGAGAGAGAGAGAGAGAGAGAGAGAGAGAGAGAGAGAGAGAGAGAGAGAGAGAGAGAGAGAGAGAGAGAGAGAGAGAGAGAGAGAGAGAGAGAGAGAGAGAGAGAGAGTGCGCCGCTAAATGGTGGCGAAAGATTCCAGGTATTATAACAACTTATCCTATTTAGAAACTTACCTCTCCTTCCTCGATGATATTAAAGAAATGATACCCAACTAGCAACAGGTTCCATGACTGCTTTCCTGCCTAAGAAATGGATATAAAAAAAATTATATTTATGATATACTTCTATTTTATTGTTACTGGGTTCACTCCCATGGAGAGAAATAGATAGATAGATATACAGCATAACTACTTTCCTGCTTAAGAAATGGATACAAAAAGATTATATTTATGATATACTTCTATTTTATTGTTACTGGGTTCACTCCCATGGAGAGAAATAGATAGATAGATAGATATAGATAAATAGATAGATAGCGAGAGAGACAGACAGAATTGCCATTAAATCACTAATTCGCTATTAAAGTATACAACACATAAAAATAAAAATAACAGATTATGTAACTATATTTTTCCTCCAATTGTTATTCCTGTTTCAGCTTAAAACCCAATTTCTAAAACCCA
Organism: Halocaridina rubra; assembly: GCA_037179515.1. NCBI lineage: Eukaryota > Metazoa > Arthropoda > Malacostraca > Decapoda > Atyidae > Halocaridina > Halocaridina rubra. The sequence goes on from JAXCGZ010008150.1 coordinate 10,219, forward strand.
TGTTTACGACACTGATTCTCTGAAGAGCAATTATAAAAATTTTAATGACATTTTAAGAAGTTTCTAATTAGTGTACTGATGTCTTGCTTTAATGGCCTTAGAATGGGATCCATCTTCTTGAAACATAAGCAACGCAGGTGACAGAAGATGGTGGTTTTTCAAACATTATTACTGACAAATCACTGAGAGCATTCAAAGCACCTGAGGGCAGTCGTAAAATGCCTTAAATACTGACAACTCATTGAGTGTATTTAAAGCACTTGAGGGAAGTCGTAAAATGCCTCAAATACTGACGACTCATTGAGTGCATTTGAAGCACTTGAGGGAAGTCGTAAAACGCTCAAATACTGACAACTCATTGAGTGCATTTAAAGCACTTGAGGGCAATCGTAAAATGCCTCAAATACTGACAACTCACTGAGTGCATTTAAAGCACTTGAGGGCAATCGTAAAATGCCTTATATACTGACAACTCAATGAGTGCATTTAAAGCACTTGAGGGCAGTCGTAAAATGCCTTAAATACTGACAACTTAATGAGTGCATTTAAAGCACTTGAGGGCAGTTGTAAAATGCCTCAAATACTGACAACTTAATGAGTGAATTTAAAGCACTTGAGTGCAGTCGTAAAATGCCTCAAATACTGACAACTTAATGAGTGCATTTATAGCACTTGAGGGCAATCGTAAAATGCCTCAAATGCTGACAACTCATTGAGTGCATTTAAAGTACTTGAGGGTAGTCTTAAAATGCTTCAAAATACTGACAACTTAATGAGTGTGTATGTTTCGCAGGGCGACCCACACTTGACAAATGTCACTAACTGAATACTCCCAAACAGGATTAAGTTTCAAACAGAAGTTTCTTTGCAAACTCTTAATGAATGATTGCCTCCACACGTGTGTATATTGGTATTTCATTTGATATGTATCTGTACAAAGTATACATAATACATTACTTACTATTTTGGAGTACCTCATATCACTAAAGATATCCTTCCTTCCATTAGAAATTCCACCTCTGAAAGCCATTAGCCTCCAGACTGAGGTCGCTTTCACACCAATGTGGCACGTCGCTCGTAGCATGCCATGTGGCACGCCGGTTGAAACGAACATCCGGAAATATATGAAACCTTTCACACAGAAGTGGCGTGACATGTCCCATGTGCCACTAGCAATTTGCGTCGCAAGTCGCACGGGGCACATGGGACGTGTCACGCCACTTCTGTGTGAAAGGTTTCATAGATTTCCTGATGTTTGTTTTCAACCGGCGTGCCACGTGGCATGCCACGAGCGATGAGCCACTTTGGTGTGGAAGCGGCCTGAGAATCACACAAAGGATAATTAAGGGTAACACAACACTTACTTGCTTGGCAGTAACAATATATCCTTCTGTCGTTCTTTGCCCTCAGGAAGTCCATGAATCCTGAATGATAAACATTCTCGGAAGAGTCTTCACAAGGTAACTCAGTGAAGGTGGGTCAGATGTTGAATTTTGTATTGGCTGACATTGTCCAATCCTGTGTAAAAGTGAGCATCACTGGCTGTAGGAAAGCCAGATTAGTCTTTCATTATGACATTCTACCTGAAATAGAGAATGCGTATTTGTAAATAATAATAATAATAATAATAATAATAATAATAATAATAATAATAATAATAATAATAATAATAATAATAGTGTCCGCAACTCTGAGGCGTCAGGTCGAGGGTTCGCGCCCCGTCACTGTCTGAGGTCAGCAAGGGCATGCACTCAGGGTAACGATTACATATGCCAAAACAAGTCCTTCGCAAGAAGGCAACCGTCCTAGGCCTTGGTAGAAAAGGGAGTCCGCGACGTAAAACCGGAACAACAACAACAACAATAATAATAATAATAATAATAATAATAATAATAATAATAATAATAATAATAACAATGCCTGTATTCTACTCAAGTAACTCCAGATTAGTCTCCCTATAATGGTTTGTATAGCATCTCTTCACCAGAATTCCTTGAGGCTATTGAAAGGTTAAAGCCACTCGTGTAGGGGCCGCGGTACTTCAACGTTAGAGTTGGTTCGATTTCACTGCAGAGTGTCAGGTAAGGCATCTAGCCTATCCCAGCTCCAACATTTGTCCACCTCCATTTAAATAGGGACTAATTAGGCCACAAAACGGGGCTACAGTGAAGTCTCAGGTGTAACGGTTGCAACCAACTCAGCAAGCTCAGAGCTTGAGCTGGATTCACTAATATTGAGAATTTCCATCAGGTCAACCATCGATAAAGGCAAAAATTACCTAT
>JAXCGZ010008150.1:22500-53259 GCA_037179515.1 Halocaridina rubra
CATAAAGTAAAGGGATACAGAGATGGAGAGTGTAATGACTTGTTAGATGTGAAGGGATAATAAAAGATGTGTAATGAATATCCAAGAATATTCAGTGTAGCTGTAAGCAGAAAAAAAGAACCGTAACTGAAGGAAGACTTAACATCGAATTGTCCTGGACAGACCTATTTAAGTTCAAAAAACCTTCAGCTGTAGCATCGCAACGGGCGGCTGATGCCAGATCTTGATCGTCCCTGGATTTGTCCATAACTTTCTAAGCATCCTTATTTCAAATCTAGTTATAATATCTATGTTAATCTTTTTTCCTAAGCTAAGATGAAATTGTCTCGAGGTAAATTCTTTTCCTTCTTCAAAAAATGGATCCCAATTAATGGCTGAAAGACCAGGAATTTTATTTGTCCCATTTCATCATTATTCTCGTACGTATCCAATCTATTTTTAAATATCTATAATAACCAATTATGCAACGGTAATGAATTTGTCCAATTATAAAAATATATACAATGCCAATAACCCCCTTGTAAGGGTGTGGCCGAGTCAAAGCACACATGCATGTTTACCTGTAGCTAGCATGACACAAGAATTAACAACGGTCCAGAATTCTTTACGTATTCAAAGTGCCCAAAAATTTGTGATCGGCACAAAATTCTAGTTTCATAACTAGATCCAAACCTCTTAAGTCTTTTCTCATACAATATCACTGGCACTGTCCAACAGTAATTAACTATACAGAATCAAAATCTATTAAATTATCAAAGGATAAATAGATAGATAGATATTCAATATCAAAAGTCATGATCCAATTAGTCTTATAATATTCAGATAGTTAAATGTATCCCGTCCAAATGTTGTCGTTTTCTATGAAATAATATCCATATTCCTTCTTATAAATTGGGTAACTTTTTAATTCATATAATCTACTATAGCTGCGTTATAGAGAAACCCATTATTATGGCATACGATAAAACACGAAAACCCAAAATTACATGAATACGTTGTGTACAGTACATTTGTGAAAGAGAACGAAAATAAATAATCAAATAAAAGTCAGTTTGAATCTCAATTACTTTGCTTATAGACAAGCCTAAACTTCTCTTCAATTGGAGGCCTTCAATTTTTTGCCAGCGAAATAACAATGTTTTCAGAGAAAGCAAAGCTACGCTCACAAGTTTACTGGAAATTTAAGGTAAGGAGAGCCCAAGTTTACAAGAAAGAGAGGCTGAGTGTGACACCAAGACAGACCAAAAAACTAATGAACTAAAACTGCCCTCATCAGGCCTGGGCACGAAGAGCAAAAGGTAAAGGGAAATAGAGATGGAGACTGTAGTGACTTGTCAGATGTGAAGGATAATGGAAGACATTATAAGAAGCTGCAAGTACTAGTAAGAAGAAGCGGAAATGATTTGAAGTGAAAAAGTTCTTAGAGAGAAGTGAACAGTGCCAGTGTAAGATATGAAATGTCTGACTGGAGAAAAGTTAGTAGTAAGGTTCCACAGGAAATAGTTTTAGTGTTCTTTTTCTACTTCATATATATAAAAAATCTGCAGGTCTGTAAATGCATCTTTAAATATGTTACCATATAGTGCAAAGACTGCGAAGGGAGTAAAAGTCGAAAATGATCTGCCTAAGTAGTCAGACAAGCGGCTTATGGGATTCAGTACTTCAAATTTTAAAATAATGTGAAAGCATATGAGTGCAAAAAGATCCAACTATTCAGTAGCAGGATAGGAACTTAAAGAATGTGTACAAAAGAAATCTGGAGTGAATGTACTGGCAAATAATTTCCTGAAAATGCATATAAACGGTATAGTAAAGGCAACATAAGCTTTCTTAGAAAATATGAGGGTGGCCTTTAAGCATATGGACAAGTAAATGGTGAAAAGTATTTACACGACTTATGTGAGGAAAATGCTGGAATATGCAGGACATTTCTAGAATATGCACTTGAAATACATATAAACTAATTGGAAAAAGTTCGAGGATATCCTACAAAGCTGGTAACAAGAGATATGTCATCTCAGTTATGAGGAGAGATTGAAAGACTTATATTTTTCACTACAAAAGCTCCCCTACATACAAACAAAAAGCTACCAGTTATCTACCCATGTATTACTGTAGTGCATTATTACATTATTACTACTGTATAAATATTCTTAAATACTGTATACTTTACGTTTTATGTAGTATTTAAGTGTCTTTAGCTAAGTCCTGTACTGTACTGCATATGTATATGCTGTACAGTACTTTCTGTACCTAAACACAACTAAAGAACAATTCTACTTACGAACATATTTCTGAAACTTGACTCGTTCATAATTTGGGAAGTGTCTGTACTTGTTCAAGCTAATCAACTTTACAACTAAGACTCATCCATAAACCTTACTTAGTTGGCTCACTTAGTAGGCTGATCCCTCTACAAAACTAAGCACAGGTTTATGACTGAGTTATTGTATATGCCAACCAACCGCAGTAGCAAAGTGGCTAGTATTCAACTCGAGAAGTGACAACCCCATGTTTGAACCCACCATGGGGTGTTAGACAGGGCATCCAGCCTTTATTCTCCAGCTCACACCTGTCTGTGTCCACCCTGGTTCAAATGTGGATTAATTTTAACAAATAAACGAGCAAATGCACAAACATGTCCCAAAGAAATGTTTGTGAAATGAAGTAGTCTTAATGCGACTGTTTTGAAAAATACAAGGAGTAAAATATTGCAATTAACTGTATGCAGCATAAAAAATATATAAATAAATAAATTAATAATAATAATAATAATAATAATAATAATAATAATAATAATAATAATAATAATAATAATAATAAAAATAATAATAATAATGACAACAGGAGCATATGTGATACAGTACTGTATAGACAGTATATGTTCAATATTTTCCTCGCATATCGCTGTAATTTCCTTGGCAATGAAGTCTGTTCTTGTCTCTTAAGCACAGTTGCTGTACAGTGCTATGGTGTACATTTGAAGACAAATACAATAGTGTGGATTACAATATTATGCTTTGTCACTCTGTTACTGACACAGTATTTTATTATGGTGATTAGATCATTTACTCACCTTTTCTTTAATGGCTCCACTTGCTTGTTCTGAGGTCATTTACTAGTCATGCAGCAATAATCTACAAGAGATGAATTTGATTAATTTGGATAAACATGAGGACAAGCACACATGAGATAAGTACATCCCAAATAAGTCACATGAACAAAATTAGAGATGATGCCAAACAGGTAGTAAATCATATATTCAGAACAAGTTAAGCATGAATAGGCATGAGATGTCCCTATGGAGAATGTTGCATATCTGGCTCCAAGAGAAGCTATCAGCCTTTATGATATCCAAATGAATGTATGTGGTCTAGTATTAGCAAACATATAAAGAATCATGTGCGATGATTAGGACCTTCGACTCAGGAAGTGACAAACCCATGTTAGATCCTAATGTGGGTGCTAGGAAGGGCATTCAGCTTTACAAACATAGAGGCTCATATCCTTAGACAGAACAGTGCTAGGTTAGCATAATGGATATATCTAACAGTGTCTTCTATAAAATATTATTGAACACTGCCCTGTCTAGAAAGATATAATTTGAAGGGAAAAAGTAAAGAGATTCATTAAGGCAAAGGAATACTAAAAATAACAAATTTTTAAGCAGGGATTCTCCTGTAATAAAATATGTTCTCCAAGTAAAACTTTCACTTCTGAGTATAGGGACAAAGGTAATAAGGTTTGAAGTTCTAGAGGAAGTCTCTCCATATTGAAAAGACTACTAAGCTATACTACATACAAAAAGCCATTCTCCCCCTTACAAAGGAAGTGGAAGAGTCAGAGAAAAACCCTGACTTTTAATGGGAAAAAATTACAAAGAAGTGCACATATCGAAGACTTTTCAACATTACTTATGTACTACTTGTGCTGTATCGTATCACATCACATGTATATTAATAAGTAAGCAGTTATAGCTGGCAAAGCTCAAAACAGACTATCCTTGCCCACTTACCCTATGGGTTGCACAAGAACTGTGGTATGGGGAAAATTGTCAACTCTGTACTCTCAAGAAGCTAAGTGGAGTGGTTGAGGTAAACTTGCTTCTGATGAATGTATAAGCTTCGACTCGGCTATCCTCTTAACGAGGGAAAATATATTCATTGCATAATGTGTAATGTTAGTTCATACTATACCTACCACTAGAGAATTAACTGGAGCTCTTTTCTTTAAGCACAGATAAGCAGCAAATAGGTCCCCTTCATTATCTCAATCTTCTTAATGACAAGACTTATGGTAATAAACTCTGGCAGGTTGATAAACATTACGTACAGATGTGTGAACTAACCATGAATATGAAGGCATGAAGGGTGCGACCACTAAAGTAGCATCATGCTCAGATTCAGCAGACAAAGCCATCACCCAAAATGTAATTATCAGACACAGATGAAGACCTGGCAAAACAAAGCTCATTAACATGGAGCATACTGAAAATAAAAATTATTGAAATTTTTAAAGAGACTTCATCTCCATATCTACAATTAAAGATTAAAATACAATTTTTAAAAAACTTACATAGGTGTTCGATTTTAGAATGGTTAAAGTCATCAACTATAACTCCTTGTGAGCATATATGGCCATACGGATTGCTAAGCAAATTCTATCCCCAAAAAGTTTTGGGATCCCAAGTGGACAAGAGTAAGAAAAATGGATGCAGCGCATATGATATTCATCATGAAAACCTTTTGGGTGTTCTAAAGTTACCTGAGGAGGTATTTCCAAGTTAAAAATTTCATAGCACAATACAAACATATTAGAGAACATACTGTATAAAGCTCCACCATTAAATAATCAACACCATAAAAGAGATTGCTAAAACAATGAAAGCATAAAAAAGGAACCTGTGAAAGGCTTTTAAAATAAAAATTTCTAATGTATAATATGCAAGAACTGATTATATACAAGCTGTAACACTTGAAATAGATGAAGAAAGTTAATTACTGAGAAGTGAGAGAAACATTATAAATCTAGCAAACTGACACATAATAAAGACTTATGAATCAATGAGTTACCAAGGTTTAATCAAATACCATCATCTTAATTAATACTGATATAATAGTAACCTATTTCAAGTCCCGGGGATACAAAGTGGCCAAAAAGCAAAAATAATAATGAGAATACAAGACTATTTACTTGAGAAGGATATTCACCTTCTCACTTGTTTCATCATCTACCTGGTGGGTCTAAGTTAACCTACCTGTCAATATGTGTCATTCTCCATTGACAGACCAGGTCATCATACCGTCTCTCTTGTAATCATTGCTGCAGGGAGGATCCTCTGTTTCTAAGCCCTTCATTGATGTTCTTAGGGCATCTGTTTCCTAATAAAAACACAAAAACAGAATAAACAAAAGGATCATTTGTGGAAACAGATTTAAATTTCAAATGGAAAATACTGTAAAATGTTTCCAGGCATTCTAACTTGAAATGTATTTTTTTAACCATACAGTCCTGGAAAAACAGAGTGAATATTTAATTTTCTCACATTTAATCATCCCCACTGATACGACATTGGTTACAAAATGTTTATTAGGAAGATTTCTAAACAGCTGAGTAAAGATGTTTCATTTTCTATTAGATATTTCCTCTATTCATAGCAGATGAAAAAGGTGAAAAATAGAAAAGGTATTAAGGAAGAGAAAATTGCATATATAAACCAAAGCATGAGAAAAATTATTCAGAAATGAACTCGAACTAGAACAATAAGAAAAATTTATCTCCTTACCAAAATCATATACAGTATACAAAAAGCCTATCAATATGAATAAATAAAATAATTGTTGGGTCAAAAAAAATTACAAATATTCCTATGTGGGGATTAACATTGCATTTTCAGTTAGTTGCCTACTCTGATTCATATTTATCCTAAATAAGAAGTTCACTTGGAATTGCTGAGATCCTTCACTGTGGATAGCCTGATAATTTAACTCAAACATGAAGCTATTCATATAATGAAACAAAGAATATCTAAAGCAATTTTGATATACTGTAGTATGACAGACCAAATCAATTTTTTCTTAATAGATCTGCAGTATAATTCTAATATTAATCAAGCTTCTTAGGACCTTGAACTTGTGGTTATTGGAGTGCCAAAACAATAAGTTCTAGTTTGGTTCAAAGAAAATTATATTAATCAATACTGAGCATAATCAGCCTTGTAGGCTAAAATTTCTTAAGTGATTAATATAGAACAAGTAAACATACTTTCTGCTGACTGAAAAATGAGGGCATATCTTTGTTTGTTTTTTATCAGTGAATGTTAGGTTTGGTTACAATAAATTGATCACATACTAAAAATTAAAAGGGCAGTGGTAGCTTGGCGATAGAGTTTGCGAGGCGAGAAGCAACTAATGATGGTTCAATTCCACTGCAGGCCATTGGAAAGGGCATCCAGCCTTATTTACCCTACTCCAACATGTCTATGTCTACCCCATTTCAATGGGGACTAACTGTGACACATAAAATGGTGCATTATTAGTCAAAAATTAAGCATTAAACAAATAATAAGCAACAAGAGGGATATTCTTTACTACTTGGGGGATTATCTATATTGGTAAACACTGGGAGAAATCATCTTTCCTTAATTCCTTAAATATAAACATATTAATATAATACACAAATGAAATGTACCCTCATTATTCTCCATAATGATTAACTACACATTCTCTTGATATTGTACATTACATTCAAGTTACAGATGTTGAGTAGAATACTGTATTTGCACATAAAAATAAATCATATGGCAAAAGTTTGTCTTAAAAACTCTTATTTCCTCCATATTCTACTCTGAATAAATTATGATGACAATAACAACATAAAAAGTTTAAGAATTCACGTCTAAAACTGGTATATGCACACAGATCATATTACATATAACTGTAACTTTGAGCAAGTAGGAACAGGTTTGATATCAATATATTAGCATCATACCAAAAATCATAAACGCTTAGAATTATTAAATACTTGATATTTAAGAAAATGAATATATAAGAACAGTGTTTGACATCTCGCTATCCAAAAATACTGTCATAGCTGTTATTGCAATAAAATGCTGCAATTATGGCACCCACTATTATTGTACTTCACCTTCAGGTTAGGTTAGGTAGGATATAGAAGGTTTGGTTACTATCTTGTTCAAATTAATGTCTACCAAAAGCATATTCATCTACAATGAACTGACTGTACAGTACCCATAACATACTAATAGAAAAAGGAGCAAAAATGGCTTCTAGATAGTTGTCCTCGAAGCATCCTCATCTAATCTTCTAGAGCTGGATAGCACGGGTCATATTCATTTTTACCAATTGGAATAATGTAAATCTAATTAAAACCGTTGTAACATGATACTGTTTTCAACAATTTTAACAACTTTTTCCACCAGTATGTCCAGGAGACTGATCAGGTCAGATTTCCATCAAAGTAACATTGTAGATTTGGGGAGTATTACAAAGGTCATTAACCACGATAAGGTTTTTAACCCTTTTACAGGGCATATAATACTTCTGATCATTTCACACACAAGAAGGGTCGTGCCAATCCTTAACAAAAGAGACGTATCATGCATAAGATGGCCTACTGTGGAATGCCATTTCTTAATATAGGAGGAGCAACACCCAAACAGGCTGACTTACCAAATTGTGCCAATCCTTAACATATTGGAGATATCACACACAATTTGAGCTACTGATTCGTTTCGTTATAGATATCCACTTAGGGGTGGACGGGGGGTAGTTTACAGTTTAGCGGGCCAAGCCACTCAACGACCTCATCCCTCCACCCAGGTAAGTAGTTCGACTGAAGGTTAGGTCAGTATTTTTAGTTAGGATAGTAAGATGGGGGGTCCCAGGGGGGGCCAAGCCCCCTGGCTAAGAGGTTAGGTAAGTATTTTTAGTTAGGCTAGTAAAAAATTGTTTCGTATGCCTATTGTCACCATTTTTGTTGTGTGTTCAGCCGCCGGTTCTCTAGTCAGAGCCTATTTCCATCTATTGGTAGGTACTGAACATTGGTATGGCCCGCTAAACTGTAAGTGTTCCGTAGATGGGTCATGGGGGACCCGTTGTGATCTATAGAGTAATGCCAATCCTTACCATATGACAAGTACATAGAATATTGACATCTGGAGCAGAGTACAGTATACTGTACATGTAGACACTTGTACACCTGCGGCCACTTCCGGCATGCTTAAGTAGGCACAATCTTTTTGGGACTGTACGCGCATAATTTCGGCTGATAATCTTTTATTAAGCAACTCAAATGTCATATTTTATTTAACTTCGAAAATGTTATCTAGCAATTTACCGTTTCGTATATCTTATCGTTTCCGGAGGTGAAAAGGTGCTATACTGAGCGAAAGTATGTTCGATAATTATTTAGAAATGGCAAATTTTTATTTCATTTGCGTTTTATTAAAAGTATGAAAAGTAAAAAAAAAAAAATATTGTTTACTCTTACCAAGGTCGAAGAAGAAGAAGAAATATTATATACATATGAGTTTCTCCATCTACATTCTTCCCTTTGATTTATTAAATATAAAAACTGAACTATTACCATAACTCAAATTAAAAGTATTTATCAGTATCATGACCTTGTGACCTCAGTTGGTCACCTTCTCGAAGTAAAATAAAAAAAAATTAAAAAATACGGTGACAGCCACGATATAAGATATTAGCAAATAACGGTCCCAAGATAATTAAAAATAAATTATATGATAAATTGATTAAAAGATAGAAATACTAAGATAATAAATGTCTAAATAAGCTAACAACGGTCTCGGGGAGTTAAAGGATAGATTAGATGAGAAATTGATCAATCAATGAAATGCTGAGATGAAATTGGCGCCATTTTGAATCACGATTTACTGCCATTTGAGTGGGGATTGATACGGACATGCTAGAGCTGAGGGATTAAGGTTGGCTCCCAATCCTTAACACCTCCGGGCTTTGGGTTCGAACACGGGTTTGTCGCTTCTCGAATTATAAGTAAATAATCCTCAGATACAATCCATTATAATATCCATAATTATGTATTTGTGAATGTGTCGCAAGCATTTATCATTTAGCAATACATTTGCTCATTGTTTTATTTGTTATTTGTTTGACAGGATATGTCGTTGATAGGAGTGATGAATGACCGTGGGTTCTGTCTCTCTTTCCGGTCCTGGGGTGGTTCAGAGGGGACACAGAGACTGCTGGTGGGGGACAGACTTCAGTAGTAACTAGACATTTGTTAATGAAGTGAGTTGTATTTCTTGTATTAATTCTTGAATTTTAATTATTTTCTCTGTTCTGGTATTAACTGGTTCGCATTACTTCATCAGTAAGTAGATTCTTCAAAGTTTTAAGTGGTATGTACTTAGACTATAATATTATATATTTACAGTATTGTAAGTAATTCATCCCTAAATGGGAGTTTGATTTTTTTTTGGGGGGGTAAATTTTGCTTTTGAATTTTGAAATAAATTTAAAGACATTAAAGTTTATAAAACCTTCTGGAAAAGAATTAAAATGTACCAGAAAGTGGATTATTTAAAGATGAATAACCCCCAAATCTTAATTAACTCTGTAAATTGTTAGGTTAAGTTGGGTTAGGTGACTTGCCTTGAACATATATATAAAAAAATGACTAAATCAATCCCAAATGGGCAGTAAAATATGTGATACAGCCTTCATGTCTCTGCTCTAAGAATTTTAGTCATGATAATAATAGTGCTCATAGATTTAATCATTATAATGCTCGATGTTAATACTTCACAATCTAAAGTGCGTGTGTGTGTGTGTGTGTTTATTTATATTATAACAGTAAATTAATATATACAAATCGAAAGTAAATAAATAGCATTATTGTAACATTTGCTATAGCCTACATGGCATAAGTATTACATACAAAATAGTCATTGCAGGAGGGAGGGGGGTTAGAATACTTCCTCCGTGTTCTCCTGCGTGTCGTAAAAGTCGACTAAATGGGGGGAGCGAGGGAGCTGGGAATCCCCTCCTCTGTATTTAATTCCAACCAAAAGTCAAATTATTGTCTTTGACTCAGCCATCCTCCTTATAAGGGGAAATATGGCTTTGGTATATGGATGGATAATTCACATAAGTATTACTTTATCATCAGTGTGATAATTTGTATTACACCAGTAAATGAATATATTCAGTTAGAATCTTGCTTTTGTATGTTGGCAGTTTGCTTGCAACATATATTTCTCCCATTTTCTCCCGTCAAGGGTAGCCACAGTGGATCAATCGTCTCCATATTCCCTATCCCCTGCATCCACCTCAGCCGCTTATAGAGAAAGTTTGCTTTTAGATAATTAATGACGGCATCTTACTTACACTGATATAAGAAAAATAATCATCTAGCTGACCCTGTTATCTTTTACCCCACTCCCTTCATTCTTCATTTTTCTAATCTTATCTAGGGTGTGAAACTTAATAAGTTTCTCTCCATTTTTGCTGTGAGATGTATTCTCCATTGACTATGGCACATTTTGTGAGTATGGACATCATATATATTTGTATTTTTGTATCTACTTGGAAATTCGTGGATTCGTTGATAGCGTGTAAACAATTTTGGAAGTTTTGGTGCAGTTCAAATGTATGATGTTTAGACCGTGGAAGACATTGCACTCTTTCTTGTATCTTTTATTACAGAAAATTTGGAAACACTCTATATATTGTTTCCCTTTTCCTGTCTAAACGACAGTGGCTCTTATTGTGAATTTTTTGAATACTAGTTCTTGAGGGACTGGTATTGATATGTAACTATTATGGCTAACAACTAATTTGATGAGCCTGGAATCATATTATAGGTGTGAAAATACAGGCTGCAAGTCACCTAGTAACTTTGCCCGATTTCTTAAACAGTGTAAACCTAGGATGCCATATTGTTAGTTAGCTAGACACACAAATGAATTTCATAAACGCATCTTACGCGGTTCTGTGTATGGCTAGGATCCCGTACGGGATCATAGCCATACACAGAACCGCGTCAGATGCGTTTATAAAATCCATTTGTGTGTCTAGCTAACTAACAATATGGTATCCTAGGTTTACACTATTTAAGAAATCGGGCCCAAGTCTTTATCATCTAATCACCATACCACTATCTGTTCACATTGTTTTGATTTGCGTTTGTGTCTTAATGCCATCAACCTCACTATCTTCTTCAACTTACATTCACCATATCACCCTCTATGCCATGACTGAATTTACTGTTCTAGACGTCACTATCTGTTTATTCATCTTCTTTTCATTATACCACCATCTAATTCATAATTCTTTTATTTGTATTTTTGATTGAAGTTAAGCTAATACAGATAAGCTATCCGTTTCCTACAAATCATTCATTCTTTAATATTGTAATATGTGTCAGAGATAAGGAGTGATAAAGCGAGGAACTTTATTAAATGTATTTTTTTTTATTATTATGGCCTTTAGAATGATTGGAGTAGGGGATCGCGATAGCTCAGTGGTAAAGTGCGCAAGTCGAAAAGTGACGAGGCTAGCTAACACGGGTTCTATGCTGCCGCAGAGTGATAGGAGGGGCAAATTCAGTCTTAATCCCCTTATAACTCCGACATGTCTGTGCCCACCCCCAATCCAGTGGGGACTAATTATGTCTCATGAAGTCGTGGAGAAGAAGAGGAATGAGAGGATAAGATTTTTTTGTTTTTTCCCGTTTTTGGGCTTAGGACGGGCTTCCAGCCATTATTTCTCACCTCCAACCTGTCTGCGTCCACTGTACTAGCCTCCTGGCTAGCACAGTGGTAACGCACTGGCCTCGCATTCGCGAGGTCGACGGATCGCGCCTCGTCCAGGTAAGAGAGTTTAAGCTGTTTACTGGGGAGGTTACTGCTGTGGGTGGGCACCACAGTGGAGGGGGGTTGGGGCCTGTGCATGCTGGCGACCGCCCTATGGGTCCCCCATGACCCGATCCACTCCTCCGTGGGTGGAGAATCTAAAACAACATATGGCTCGGCCACACCTCCTACAAGGGGGAATGGGATCCCTCCATATTGACAAACAGATGACTTGTTTTACTGATTTCTATGCTAGATGGTATTGTTTGTGTTCTTTCATTAATTATATTATATTAATGTGAAAGTGTGCGTTTGTGTGTACCTTGAAGTAATGTTTTAGAATGTATTTACTCTGAGGTCATACCACTATGTACTTTAGAGTGCATGCTCCGAGGAGTCAAGAGGAGTGATCCAGTGATATATCGAATGTGTGTGCTTTGACTCAGCCACTCCCTACCTGTAAATTGCGGCCATTGTGTATGTAGGTCACATGTATGTTTCGCGGTGAATATACAGACGGAACAACCATATTAAATATAAGGGAAATACAATAATGAGTCAATGATTAACTAAAATGAGGCAGCACTTGAAATCTTGCAATCTGTAACTACACATAATTATCATTAACTCCCACATTCATACCAAAGTATTAAACTAATATTAATGTTTCAAGTGCGAGAGTGTACTTCGAGAAATAATTTTATGGTAATTATAGAATCACTACTCTACATTTTGCACGTTCTACTATTGCACTCTCTGCCTCACGTTAAAATATACATTCATTCCATGATGAGACACAGCTCTTTCCACTCATATATTACTGATAATCATGGTTTACCGACGAAAAATATGGGTAAAATCATGCTAGTGGAACTGTTAATCTCCCTGACGTTAGTAATTTAATTTTGGCGCACTAACATTCCGAATTCTGACTTTTTATTTATTTATTTTTTTGTAAGTTTGCTGTTGTGCTTTCAACAATGTTTGGGTCCTGCTCTCGCAACGCCCACCAGAATTCTGAATGAATCAATAGACACAGATGAAACACCATCTGTGTTTGCCACTAGTAGATGGCGGTCCCTTGCCTTTGAAAAATAAGTCACGCAAATAGAGATGAGAAAGTAGGCTTTTTTTTTTTTTTAAGAATATTGAAGGACGAAAATGTAGACTTTTAGGAGATTTAGAATCCCCCCCTTTTTTTATCAAAAAATATTTTTTTTTTTTGGCGTGACCGAAGGTTTGCTTTAAAAGCAGATACTTATAAGAGCCAATACTTGGTCATGTAATAAACTTGTATGATCTTAGATACATATAAAATCCATTCATCTCTTATTTTGTTCCTTGTTTTAGCCTAATGAACAAAAACAAGGTCTTGGAAACCTTCAAATGTAGGGAAACTTAAACGGTCACATAGTCACGTAAAAAGCTTATAGGTCTCTAGATATATTCAAAATCTATCCATTTGTTTATCTAGTGTTTAGTTATAGTATATGGAACTAGAACGACATCTAGTAATCTGATAGCAGTAGGAGAACCGAGAGGCGGTTACTTATTTACCGCGCAAGCTGATCAATAATGGCGGTGGCCATGTTGTATGACGTCAGGAGAGAGAGAGCACCAGCAGGAGCAGTTGTGAGTGTGTGTGAGAGACGGAACGGACGTGAGAAAGGTGGAAAAAGAGGATTGTGTTGTTGTTATAAAAAGTGGAAAAAAAGTGTCCCTCCCGTTGGAACTTGGTGTGTAAAATTGTGTGAAATAGCGGTCTAGGCTGAGATAAAACCACCCACCACCACAGGTCAGTATAGAGAGAAAGAATAAGGATTCTGAAATATCGTAGCGCCATAGCTCGTTCTCTTGGCTAGTGGGTCCAGAGAACCGAATTCATTAACGTTTATGCAATTAATCTTAAGGTGAAATATAGAGACCATATAAAAGAAATACTCATAAAATCCTCACAATAATAACTTAGAGGTTTATTATGAATTTTGTTCGATATTGAAAGGCTGTAAAAAATATTTTAACCGTTTATAGTTAGTAATATAAAGCGTGTAACATCACTTTTAAGTTTAGTTGTATCGTAGGAATGATAAAATCACGTATTTGTGAATCACACTTTAGGGTGGGTTCTGCTAACTAAATGGTAATATAGAGAAAATCAATAGACTTATTTTTACTGTAAATACATCTTCTAGCACTGAACTGTATAAAATATTCTGTCTTCTCGTTTTGTATTTTTGGAATATTCTCATAAAATACTGGGTCGTTTTTCATCCCTTTGGAGAGTAATTCATGCATTGGTAACTTAACTTTCACACCTCTAGATAGAAAGAATATATCTAGCTATTAACTGGACTAGATTAGGTTAAGTTAGGTAAGTTTATCCTCAGTTAAATCGAGTTGATAATTGAAATTATTGTTTTTTTTTTGTAGTTGTTTTGATGTTTTGTTAGTGTTTTTATTATAATTTCATCCATTGGGGATATGAAAGCAAACAGGTTTCAGTAATAATAATAATAATAATAATAATAATAATAATAATAATAATAATAGCTTTTTGTACTCCCAGTTAAGATAAATAATTTCATAATATTAATCACAATAGGTTATTAGGTAAACCGCAGTAAAACAAGTAATCAATTTCTTTGAAGCTTTTAGATATATTTTCAGTGTTTTGTTTCTTCTTTTGTATTTCCATTTTGTCGTTGTGGGCGTGAATGTAAACATTTGCCCAGTATACTTACCCTGAAGTATATTACACGCCATAAAACAATATCAAAAGCCAAATTTACATATATGAGAGTTTGGCAATATCGATGTCAAGTGTTTATCTACTGCTCCAGCTGAGAGACAAGTGTTATCTTCTAACATTTCCGGGAGATTTAAGTACAGTCCTTGCAAAAGGTAGATTTTTTTTATTCATTTTGCACTGAATAATACCACGTAGCATTTATTTGTAATGTATTTTATTGTATTTGAGACTTTATTTACAACTGATAATCTAGTTTTAAAGCCTTGATTGTAATGTAAATAGATGAATACAGACATAACCAGACTCAAAATATATGTTCGCAAATCACTAGGAGATGACTTTTAAAATGTGGATTGTAATGTGATTGGTAAACACAGACAAAACAGTACAGCAGATAGGCGTTGACAGATCTCTTGGAGATGGTTTTTAAAACCTGACTGTAATGTGAATGACTGAATACAGACAGAATAATATAATAAATAAAATATTCGCTGGTCGCAAAGCGAT
Source organism: Halocaridina rubra (assembly GCA_037179515.1). Classification (NCBI taxonomy): domain Eukaryota; kingdom Metazoa; phylum Arthropoda; class Malacostraca; order Decapoda; family Atyidae; genus Halocaridina; species Halocaridina rubra. The sequence continues at coordinate 37,614 of JAXCGZ010008150.1, forward strand.
AGTTTATAACCTTGATTATGATGTGAATGGGCGCGCCTGCAGACAGAACCATACAGCAAATATAGGTTCACTAATGGCTAGAGGATGGTTTTAAAACCCTTATTGTAATGTGAATGGGGTAAATACAGACAGACATACACAATATATATATATATATATATATATATATATATATATATATATATATATATATATATATATATATATATATATATATATATATATATATATATATATATATATATATATATATATATATATATATATATATATATATATATATATATATATATATATATATATATAAAGTGATCGCTAGGAGCAGGAAGTTTTACATATATTATTCACATAAAGGAACCGTTCCTTGCACATCATATTAAGAAGAAAAATTTATGCAAACAGTTTGTTGTTTGTGAATATACCCAAACCTGTTGCAACACTTCTTTTTGTTTTCATTTGGTTTTACACTTTTTATGCCATATTTCTTTCGATTACTGGTGCTGCAGGACGGGCAGATGCTTGCCTAATCTCTCGCTTGCGTTGATGGTGCCGTAGGTTTTCAGTGTCCCTAACTTGTGACATCATTTGGCTTATTTTTATACTTGATTTCAACAGCATTTCTCTGTCTAGAGACACGTGCGTCATGCATTCAGTTACGCACTAATTCAGCATTCATTTTTATATCTTTTATAAAGCTTCAGGACAGCTAAATGATTTTCCTATTTGCGTATCTGCGTTGATGATGCTGTAGGTAGAGCAAATATCCCACTTTTTCATTGATTATATTTGTTGCAATAGTTGTTGATGACAAAATCCTCACAGTGGCCTGTGTATCAGATTTAGAGCCCCTGACTCGGGAAATGACAAACCCATGTTTGAGCCCATCACGGGCTGTTAGGAAGGGCATTCAGCCTTGATTCCCCAGCTCCAACCTGTCTGTATCTACCACCATTCGAATGGAGATAAAAAAAAATCAAATTTTAGATAATATTTCCTTCTCTTTTTCTTCTTTCTTGGAAGATGGGTTGGTTCTCGCCAAATGAGGAGTTGAGCTTACTCTGTCTCCCTTAGTTCATACTCTCTTCCTCTTTGCAATTTCTTTTCTCCTCCTGGAGTGGGGGATAAAAACACCGCCTCCATATTCCTCTGCGAGTCGTAAACCTCAAGGGAAATTATTTATGAATTATTAAATGTTGCAAATATTGGTCTAATATTAGTTTGTTTGTTTTTGTATTTGCAAGGAAACTGTTTAGATGTAATATTAAAATTGGGGCCCGCGGTAGCTCAGCAGTAGAGTGCGTAAGTCGGGAAGCGACTATTGTGATTCGATCCCATAGTGGGGTGTTGGGAAGGGGTTCCAGCCTTAATCCCCAGTGACAGTATGTCTGTGTCCCTCCCATTGGAGTGGGGACAAAGTATGTCACATAAAGCATTTCAATTATTTAGGAATTTAGTATCAACTGTGTTGTAGTATGGTATTAGGTACATGAAAAAGCATATCGCCGATTAAAGCTAGTACAGTGGTAACGCGCTGGTTTCACATTCACGAGGTCGAGAGATCGGTTCCCGTCCAAGACCGAGAGTTTAAGCTGTTTCCTGGCAGGTTACTGCTGTGGCTAGGCACCATAGTGGGGGGGTTGAGGCTTGCCCCGGCTGACGAATACCCATTGTATAATGGAAATAAAGGTTTATTACTATTATTATTATTATTTGAATGGGGACTAAGTGTGGCGCTTAAAACATTTCAATTATTTAGAAATTTTGAATTAACTGTGTAGTAGTATGATATTGGGTACATGGAAAAACATATTGAATTATATGAAGTTTCTCTGTCGGCCTCGGTTTAATTTTTAGTAGGAGCAGTTGAACGGGGGGGGGAGTTCTTTCTAGGGGAAAATGGCTTGAATTTTACAAAGAAATATTTAAAGAAAACATTAATTGTGTTTATGCCCGGATAGTTTCATTACCTCCAAATGAATGTTACCAACAACATTTCTGAATCATTTCAAGTATTTCGTCACTAAATTTTGTAGATTTTTAGATATTGTGTTTGCAGTTTTGTGTTACTCTGTATGCCCCTTCGAAAGGGGGTGAACACAGACATGTTAGAACTGGAGAATGAAGGACTGTATAAGAAATCATATTTGAAATTAATATCCTTATGGTCCTTTTAAATGTTTTCTTAACATACATGCATGCATACATACATACATACGTATATGCATACATACATGCGTACATACATGCATACATACGTACATACATACATACATACGTACATACGTACATTCATGCATACATACATACATACATACACAAACACATACATACATTAGTTGATGACTTGCCGTAGGAGAAAAAAAAAAAGAGGCGTTTTTTAAGAGCTGTGCCGAGTAATTCATTAGAGAGTATCTGCAATATGCATATGGGCAGTGGCACTTACTTAAAAACAACTGAAACCATTGAAAACATTCAGCGAAAGAGGGAAAGGGGACTATTTTAGTCATTTTATGAATCGCCAAATAGTTAATGGAAGGATAAGTCAAGGTCTAGTGACTAGATCGTGGGATATGTAGACAGTTTTGCGTTCCATTTATCAGTAATTTTGAACTGTATCTTAGAATCGTAAAACTTTGTGTGAGTGCGTGGGTGTATGTATGTATGTATGTATGTGTGAAACCGTTTGACACATATACACACATAATGTTGTTGCTCTTTTCAGTAATATTGCACTTGGATATCTTTGTGAGAAACGATAATGCATTTCTCTCTCTCTCTCTCTCTCTCTCTCTCTCTCTCTCTCTCTCTCTCTCTCTCTCTCTCTCTCTCTCTCTCTCTCTCTCTCTCTCTCTCTCTCTCTCTCTCTCTCTCTCTCTCTCTCTCTCTCTCTCTCTCTCTTTCCTCGTGTAAAATGCAGATAAAGCATGGTGGATCTTTTCATTCTATAAGACCAAAAAAATTATCTCTATTTCACTGACTGTTCTATATTCCCGTCTATCTGTAATGGGGGGTTTACACGGTCAAACGGTTCGTCGAACTGCGTTCGACGAACCGTTTGACCGTGTAAACCCCCCTTAAATCTACTTGTCTCTAATTTTATTACGTACCTCTTTATGTGTTACAACCAGTTCCCATTCGAATGGGGGTGACCACACACTGGATGGAGATCTAAGGGGATTAAGACTGGAAGCCCTTCCTAACGCTTTGCGTTGTGACTGAAGCCGCGTTTTTCAGGCTTGTCACTTCCTAACTAGAGCTCTACCTCTGGGCTACTGCGGCCCCCTTTATGACTGTCTTAAATTATGAACTATTTAATTATTGTTATGTATCTCTGAGAGAGAGAGAGAGAGAGAGAGGAGAGAGAGAGAGAGAGAGAGAGAGAGAGAGAGAGAGAGAGAGAGAGACTGCTTACGTAAATGCTGTATGAAACAGATGAATTTCCCCTTGTATAATAAAAGTGTAATAAAAGTATATTCAAGATATATTTTACCCGTTTTTTCCTCTCTTTATTTTCATGAACAAGACGCGATATGGTGCTAGCCATGTGGCCACAGCTGAACAAGAAAATGGAGGCAGCAGGAAATTTATTGTATATTTTCATCAAGCCATATTTTAGTTTCCTTTAGCTTACATTTTTTCCCCTTATAAACATTATATATTTATGTGTGTAAATACACCACAAGTAACAAGTAATATATGCATTGGCCACAATCTGCCTTGTAAGGGGGGTGACCGAGTCAAAGCACTCATTTACCAAAAGCAAAAGCTCTTAGCTGCTTAGGGATAAAGGGCTGCCACAGTCCCCTTCAACCACCCTACTTGGGTTACCCATAAAGTAAATGGGTAAAAGTCTCATATATTAAGGATAAGAGTTGTAGACTTTCTGACTTTGGACTCCATTTTCAAAGGTATACCTCGTGATTAACTGACGTGTAATTAAAACGTATATGTGTATTTAAAATTCAGTAGTCACCGTGGCTCAAGCGGAGCGTCCGCGACTTTGAGGCGTCAGGTCGAGAGTTCGCGCCCCGTCACGGTATGAGGTTAGCAAGGGCATGCACTCAGGGTAACGATTACATCTGCCAAAACAAGTCCTTTGCAAGAAGGCAACCCTTCTAGCCCTTGGTAGAAAAGGGAGTCCGTGACGTAAAACCTAAGCAATGTGTATTAAGAATTCCCCTAAGCATTATCTTCAATATTTTCTTATTAATCATCATCAACATTAAACAGTGCAATAAATCACCGAAATTATCACTGAAGGCTGCATTTTGAGACATGTATGTGAACAGTGATAAGTGGGTTTAACATATCCGTCATACCTTATGTCAACATATTCCTATTTTCACTTCATAACGAGCTTGGTATGTATAGTTGGGTATTATGTGTATTTACTTAGTTGTGCTCACGATTAAGAGCTCTACCCTCCTCCTCTCTCTCTCTCTCTCTCTCTCTCTCTCTCTCTCTCCTCTCTCTCTCTCTCTCTCTCTCTCTCTCTCTCTCTCTCTCTCTCTCTCTCTCTCTCTCTCTCTCTCTCTCTCAGTTATATATTCGCGTTTAGTGTGCCTTGGTGTGCTCAACATTATTTGCTTATTGTATTTGTCTATTTATCTATTTTAAAAAAATCATTTTGTCTATATTTTATAAAAAATACCTTGCCTACTCACAACATGAGAATTCGTCTATTTGTTAGTCCACAACTGAAAGCCTTTTCCCATCTGCTTCGGTATGCTTCGAAACATGAGTATATGGTCTTTGGTCAGTCCAAACCTTGAAGAACCTTCACATTTGCTTACATCTGTTACAAGAAAAACATTGCCAACACAAAGCTGAGAACGTATTTGTGTCAATTCACAACTTAAAGTACCTTCCCATGTGCTTTTTTCGTCATGAAAAAAAAAACATGTCCATCTCATTAGTATTTCCGTAGGTTACTCCACAGCTAAGAGAATTTTTCCATGTGCCTATGTGTCTAACAAGTAATATCTGCCTCACAGCAAGAATGTATTCATTTATTTCAGTTTAAAGAGCCTTCCCATATACATAATCTTGCAATCCACACTCTAAAGAACCTCTACAATCATCTTTTATCAGTCATTAAATAATATTTCTATGTGTCAGTCCACAGCTTAAAAAAACCTTCCCACGTGTTTCTAGCTGTCATAAAAATAATCCTTGTCTACCTCGCAACATGAGAAACTGACCTTTTTCAAGGCATTAAAAATTCAGGACGACTATGGAGACCACAACAACGGCAGAAATAACAATAATAATAAAGTATCGCGTCTTATACTCGTATAGAGTGAAGCATCGCGTCTTATACTCGTATAGAGTGAAGCATCGCTTTAGATATATTGGATTTTGATGGGAATTGCCCCAGGATATTGACCAATATCATGGCCGAGGAATATCTCGTACTCTCTCGCAGCTGCAGCTTTTGGATGGGTTTTAAGAGATCGGCTCTGGAAGACTAGGAAAATCAGAGGGGATAAGATAGAGAGAAGAAGAATATGAAAGGAGAAATGAGAAAGAGTCAGATAATATTCTTTAAAATTACTCCATATTAGTCGTTATTACGCTTACCCAAGAGATTTTCTAGCACCTGCAGAGTGTTGTATCCCGGGACGACATGAAATGATAGAGTAATCAGCTCAACTTTCCAAGAGGGTGTTGAGAAAAATCGACCCCATATAAATATGGGAAAAATAGAGATGGACAAACAAACTGAGGAAAATCACTGAGTAACCAATATAGGTCTCTATGAAGTTGGTGAGAAACAGTGACTCCATATGAATATAGGAAAACCCTCTCTATGAAGAAGAGATGTACAGGTATATATGTCAGGATAGTCAGAAAGATGAGGGGAAATTATTGAGGAAATTGATTAATTTATAGAGAGATAGTCAGGATGATGTCATCCAACAGGTGTTCTCAGAGAGGGTCAATGATCGCAGGTGTCCGATATTTGAACAGAAGACTCTCAATTTCTACGGTGCTCTGGGTATATGTTTACTTTCACACCCCCAGAGAAGAAAATTCTAATGAAATTTGTTATAGTATTATAACAGTATAAGATGATCCTATTTTTTCTTGGCTTTATTTAGTTAGTTTACTCTTAGTTAAGGAAAAACTCTCGAGAAATTATCTATGGTATAAGGTTAGGAAAAGAAAACATGAAATTTATTAGGATTGGTTAGGTTAGGTTAGATTAGGTAGAGTAGGTCATGCCCAGTTAACTCTTTTGCTCTATATTTAATTATTAGGTCACAGAATGAATAAACTATTTGTTTATTTATGATTGATGTTACTTAAAAAAATTGCATATAATTATTGAAAAATGTTAGTAAATTGATTTATTTAGTTAATCATATCTCTGTTGAAGGCTTTTGCGGATATGTGAAATGGATCTTTCAAATTGGGGGAATACGGTAGTCACCGCGGCTCAAGTGGTAGCGTCCGCAACTTTGAGGCGTCAGGTCGAGGGTTCGCGCCCCGTCAAGGTCTGAGGTTAGCAAGGGCATGCACTCAGGGTGACGAGTACATTTGCCAAAACAAGTCCTTCGTAAGAAGGCAACCGTCCTAGCCCTTGGTAGAAAAGGGAGTCCGTGACGTAAAACCGGAACGGTCTACCAGTCGTATGTTGATTGATAGATAGATCTCCTTAAATTGGGGATAAGAATACCGCCTCCATGATCCTCTTCTCGTCATAAAAGTCGACTATTTGAGGTGGAGCGAGGGGACGTTAGCACAAATTCAGTTTTGATATGCTCGCTGTTAACATATAACGCATGAGTTGAGGCTTTGCTTTGACTTGTCCATCCTCCTTATAATTGAGGATTATGGCTTCTCTCTCTCTCTCTCTCTCTATATATATATATATATATATATATATATATATATATATATATATATATATATATATATATATATATATATAATATATATATATATATATATATATATATATATATATATATATATATATATATATATATATATATATATATATATATATATATATATATATATATATATATATATATATATATATATATATATATATATATATATATATATATAGGTGGGTGGGTAGTGGGTGTTTGTGTATGTTCGTTGGTACATGACCTTATGTGTACCCCACTTGTATATGACAATATTTGCTATGTACATTCCCAGATCATCTTATATCAGACATCATTATTATTTATAGAAAAAATATATTCTTTTACGTGTACCCTTCTCCTTGAGAGCCAGAGGGAAATTTAATTAAATGCTCTGAACATGACATTCACATCTTCCCAACGGACTCGGCAAAGGCTGTTTTGCAGTGAATTTGGTATTTATAATTACTGTTGTGTGTGTATGTGTAATAACGTGTGTGTATGTGTGTATATGAACGTATGTGTATGTGTGTACATGTGTGTGTTACATATACCCTTGCTTTTTAATAACTGAAAATTATAATTAAATCCGAAATGAATTACTGTTACAGTCTTGCCATTTAAGAAAGCTTTGTTCGTACTCTGAACTTAGTTAATAGGGTCCTTGGTAATTGTTCATGACAAGGACAAACGCTGTTCCTAATTATTATTATTATTATTATTATTATTATTATTATTATTATTATTGTTGTTGTTGTTGTTGTTGTTGTTGTTGTAGTTGTTGCTATTTAAGATATATAAGGACGGCTGATTATTATAATTATTATTATTATTATTATTATTATTATTATTATTATTATTTATTTTTTGTGTCTTCTGTGTCATCATCATCACTATATCAACCTCATCATTATCATCACCATCATCATCATAATTGTTACCATCATCATCATTTTTGTTGTGAAAAGCTTTTTACTATACTAATCTTCGCCAACTCGACAGCAGAAGGAGTACATCAAAAGCTGTGAAATTTCACTTATTTTTTTTTTACCGATTTATGTATAACAGTGAATCCCCATTCGAATTGGGGGGGGGGCAACAGGTTGGAGCTATAAGGGGGAATTAAGCCCCCGTCACGGACTGAGCTTAGTAAGGGCATACACTCAGGATAACGATTACATCTGCCAAAACAAGTCCTTCGTAAGAAGGCAACCGTCCTAGCCCTTAGAAGAAAAGGGAGTTCGTGAGGTAAAACCGAATCCATCCATCCACAATTCCTAAACCCCACGACGGGATCGAATCCGCGTTGGAGAGACTCGTCACTTTCCAATGCGCGCTTCTATCACTGAGATACCGCGGCCCCTAGATGTGATATGTGACGTTATTAATAGACATAAATTGCTTATAAATTTTTCATTTACAAAATGGCCATAAATTGATGATTAAAATTAACCTTGAAAAATTTGCTTGAGTATATTGTCGTTAGTACGAAAAACAACAATAAATATCGTAAATATATAGTTGTTGAGGAGTATCGATATCGTATATTTAATTTCGATATGGGTATCGTCCCAGAAGAGAGAATAATTGATATCGAAATTTTATCGTTTTTATATCAGAGTCGATATTAGTATCGCGTCCTAGAATTTTTTGTCCATGTTCATACGAATAACAATAATTATTTCTGGCGTTTGGGTGTGTGTATGTGTGAGTGTAAGGGTTTATGTGTGTGTATTTATCTAAGTATATACCTAATTGTGCTCACCGGAAAGAGCCCTATGCTTGAACATCCCGTCTCCTAATCGGTTTACATTTTTCCATCACTGACTATGTGTGTGCGCGCATGTGTTTGTGTGTATTTAATTAACATGGCGTATATCCAAGTTAATACGAGTAACAATAATTACGTCTATTGTGATTACCTAATTGTGATTACCTAATTGTGTTTACGGGAAAGAGCCCAAAGCTCGTATCTTCCCGTCTCCTGATCGGTTCCATTTTTAGACTTAGTGATACTTATCATACCTGTCCTTAAAACTATGGATTGAGATAGCATTAACTACCTCCTCGCTTAGCGAATTCCAATTATCAACTACTCTTACACTGAAAAAGTATTTCCTTACATCCTGCAAACAAGTTTTCTTACGAAGCTTCAAACTATGACCTCTAGTTCTAGAGCCAGCCATATCGAAATATCGATCCCTATCCACTCTATCATAACCATGAAGGAATTTAAAGACTGTCACCATATCCCCCCTTACTCTTCTAGCTTCGAGTGATGGCAAGTCTAATTCCCTCAGCCTCTCATCATAACCGAGATTGCGTATTTCTGGCACCAGTTTCGTGGCATGTCTTTGAACTTTTTCAAGCTTAGCTATGTGCTTTTTCAAGTGCGGATTCCAAAAGGGGGCTGCATATTCGAGTTTTGGCCTCACATAGGTTACATAAATATTTCTGAACATTTCCTTGTCCATGTGCCTGAAGGCTACCCTTACGTTTGATAAGAATGCATATGCTGCCCTTACTACGCCATTTATATGTATTTCTGGAGACAAATCTGCCAGTATGTTTACTCCTAGATCTCTCTCATTTTCTGTCTCTTGAAGTTGTACTCCAGCCACTGAGTAGTCAAGCTTGGGCCTTCTTGCACTTGTACCCATTCTCATTACCTTACATTTTGAGGTATTGAATTTCATTAGCCACTTTTCTGACCACTCATGCAGATTATTTAGATCCTCCTGAAGTTCTCTACCATTGTTCTCGTTTTTTACTTTCTTCACAATCTTTGCATCATCTGCAAACATATTCATGAATGAATTTACAGACTCTGGTAGGTCATTTACATATACAAGGAACAAAAGTGGCCCTAAAACTGAACCCTGTGGAATTCCACTACTAACTCTTCTCCATTCTGACACTGAGTGTCTTACTCTAACCCTCTGTTCCCTTCCTTCTAAGTAAGTTTTTATCCATTCCAAGACATTTCCACCTATTCTAGCCATTGATTGCAGCTTCCTAATAAGTCTCCCATGTGGAACAGTGTCAAACGCTTTCTGGAAGTCTAGGAATATGCAATCTGCCCAGCCCTCTCTTTCCTGTAAGATTTGGCTTACCTCATCATAAAATTCTAATAAGTTTGTTACTGTTGATCTTCCTTCTCTGAAGCCATGTTGCCTCACTGACAAAAAGTTGAAGGATTCCAAGTGAAGAGAGATATGTTTCCTTAGTAGTTTCTCCATAAGTTTGCAAACTATGCTGGTCAAGGAAACTGGTCTATAGTTCAGAGCCGTATCCCTCCTTCCCTTTTTGAAGATAGGTATCACATTTGCTTGTTTCCAGCATCTTGGAATCTCCCCCGACTCCAGTGACTCCTTAAATATGATACTTAGTGCCACTGATATTGTGTTTGCGCATTTTTTAAGCACATGAGGGGATATGTCATCAGGACCTGTAGCTTTATGAACATCTAAATCCATCAGCGCTTTGCATACCTCTGTGGCTGTAAGGTTGATGTTCTCTAGTACCGGCCCTTGAGCTTCTATCACTGCAATCTGAGGGGGTGGGGTATTTTCTACTGTAAATACTGACTGAAACTCCTTGTTCAATTCTTTGCAGATCTCTTCGTCCGTCTCAGTGATGCTTCCATCCGCTCTCTTTAGCCTTAAAACCTGTTCTTTTACCTTCAGTTTTCCTCTGATAAAGCTGTGGAAAAGCTTGGGATTTTCTTTAGCCTTCCTGGTGATGTCCCTCTCATAATCTCTCTCTGCCTCTCTCCTTTTACTTAGGTAGTCATTTCTTGCTCTTTTGTAGGTTTGCCAGGCATTTATGTTTTTTCTCCTCCTATACCTTTTCCAGCATTTGTCTCTCCACTCCTTAGCTCTTTTACACCCATTATCGAACCATTTCTCTCTGGCATGAATTACACCTACTTTGGTGACAGGTATGCAGCAATCTACTATCTTCCCATATTTCTCACAAAAGATGTCATACATTTCTTGTACAGATTTGTTGTAAAATAAGGTTCTCCAGTCAATAACTGCAAAAAGCTCATTCATTTTGATGTAATCTCCTTTCGGATAGTTCCTCCTCATGTCCTCAGTGCCTCTACTCTCAGGAAGAATGTCTTCAATGATATACTCCATCAACAACACACAGTGGTCACTCTTTCCAATTGGTGGTTCATACTCAATATTTTCAATATCCAACACATTATCTGTGAACACCAGATCAAGTAGTGATGGCTCATCCCCACCCCTGGCTCTTGTTGGTTCCATTACATGTTGGTGTAGGAAATTCCCTTGTACGCAATCTAGGAATCTTGCCCCAAATGAGTCCTCACCACTGTGTGGGTCAAGATTTATCCAATCTATCTCTTTATGATTAAAGTCTCCCATAATCAAAATCCTACATTTTTTCTCCCGCGCCATGTTAACAACTGAGTTTATGACTTCAATCGTACCTATATGACTTTCCTCATAAATTTCAAGCCTATTTTGGTTCCTTGGTGGGTTGTATACAACAGTTATTATAATGCTCTCTGACCCAGTATTTATGCGAGCAACAAGAAATTCCCTGAACTCACTTTCTATAGCCAAGTTTATTTCTTCAACTTGAATCCTCTCACTTATGAGCAGTGCTATCCCTCCACCAGTCCTCTCAGATCTTTCGACCCTTAGTATTCTGAAGCCCTTAGGAAAAACTGTGACACTGTTTATGTCCTCACTCAACTTAGTCTCTGTAATTGCTACTATATCTGCCTTACTGTTGTGAATCCTATCTTTTAATTCTACTGCCTTACCAGCTAATCCATCAGCATTTGTGTATAACAATCTTAATGAGGCCCCATCCCCTGATCTTCTGTCATTATCTTCTTTATCTCCCCTTTGTCTGGAAGTATTCTGTAACGAAAATTTTTCTTCTCTTCTTCATTTCTTTCATCATTTAACCTTCTTGCCTCTTGCAACAAGTTTTTGATCTTTCCCATCTCTTCCTGTGTTCTGTATCGTCTAATGAACACTTCTTTGCATTCTTGAAGGTCTTTTAGACTTTTTTTTCTCAACAATATTTCCCTACATGTCTCCCCTCTCTCAAAGGTTACTTTTGTTGGTCTCGGCTTTCCTTCCCTCGAATATTTACCTAGTTGGTGTATGTTTACAATATCCTCAGGACCACATACTACTCCAAGCTTTCTTATCAGGTCTACAACGTTAGCTTTATTTTCTTCAAGTCTCCCCTGCCATGTTGGCTCCTGGGATTCACTTATGCCTGAGATTACCACTGTCTTCTCCTTATCAAGTGCCTGTCTGATGAGTGGGTTTGCCCTTTCCATCACAACGTCTTTCATTTTTTCGATTACTGTCTCTTTATAGTCAACTGTTTGTATGTTTTCCAGTGCCACCACCTTTACAGCCTCTTTTACTGCCACATTCCCCTTTAGTGCGTGTGTATTTAATTAACATGGCACACTTCCAAGTTAATATGAGGAACTACAATTATATTTAATGTGTGTGTGCGCGCATGTGTGTGTGTGCGTGTTTTAATGAAGAACAAACTTCCACACTTCATTATCTCATCAGGCCACTTAATGGTTTTAATTTCCCTACCGAACAGGGGAAAAATGAACTCATTGTCAATTGCTCACTTTTTTAATTAATGGTTTTCCATTAGAGACGATTATTATTTTTTTTTCAATTCCCTTCACACTCATCAGATAGTCTAAATTAGTTTTTCTTCTTCTTTAAACAGCTTTCCTGGAATTGAAATACATATTAATATCGGAAGTTACGTTTGATGCCTCTTTAGATCAGTGATTCTTAAACTGGTGGCACTTGGCACCCATAGAAGAATTTTTAGCCTGGAGAGGAACTCAAAATTGTATATATATATATATATATATATATATATATATATATATATATATATATATATATATATATATATATATATATATATATGTTTTTTTTCCAATTGGTGTGTCACTATTGTCCCCATTGAAATGGGATGGAACCAGACCTGGTTGATGCTATTTGAGGATGAAGGCTGGATGCCCCTCTTAACACCTCGCAGTGGGATCGAATCCATGTTATCAGAATCATTCACTTCTTGACTTGCCTGCTCTAGAACTGAGCCACCGCAGCCCCTCGTCCCCGTGTATATGTAACAAATAAAATAAAAGTTTTTTTTTTATTCGGTTTTTACGTCACGAACTTCCTTTCCTACTAAGGGCTAGGACGGTTTCCTTCCTGCGAAGGACTTGTTTTGGCAGATGTAATCGTTACCCTGAGTGTATGCCCTTACTAACCTCAGTCCGTGACGGGGCGTGAACCCTCGACCTGTCGACACAGAGTCGCGGACGCTACTAGGCCTATTCAATTATTTAGATTCGAAGAGTAAATTAGTTTCATTAACTAATTTATACAATACTTAGCACTGTAAAAGGGGCTCAGTGGTAGATTGCGCAGGTTGGGAAGTGACAAGCACGACATTCGGGAGTTCGATCCCACCGCGGGACAGTAAGAAGGGCATCCAGCCTTTTTCACCTAGCTCTAACCTGTGTGTCCACACTCGCACTTTAATCGAATGGGAACCAATTCTGGGAAAAAAAAACTGTAAGAGTAAAGAGCGAAAAATTCGACTTGAAAACAATTTAGAATGGAGGAAAATATAAAGGGAACCTGGGATCGCAAGGGGAGGAGTGTCACCTGGGAGGCTGAGAACCCCTGAAATTTTAGATGTTCTTCTGGAGGTAATGTTTGTCAAAGTTTTATTTTTTTTTATTTTTTTTTATTTTTTGTAGCCGAAGATTTAATGTGTATTTTAGATTGAAATGCCGCGGTTCAATTAACTTTTTACTATTACTGGCTAGTACGGTGGTAACGCGCTGGCTTCGCATTCACGAGGTCGAGAGATCGATTCCCGTCCAAGATCGAGAGTTTAAACTGTTTACTGGCAGGTTACTGCTGTGGCTGGGCACCACAGTGGGGGGGTTTGGACTTGCCCCGGCTGATGAATACCCATTGTATAATGGAAATAAAGGTTATTATTATTATTATTATTATTATTATTATTATTATTATTATTATTATATATTTCCTAATTTTTTTAATAGCTTTGTATCCTTCTCTTTATGCCTTTATTCGAAGCTTTTAATTTGGGGAGGTAAGTTTATTTTTAATTAACTAATGATAAGGGAAACTTTTGAAATAAAACTCTGCTGTGTGGATTTTACCTTTTTACATTCTTCTTCTTTTTCTTCTTCTTCTTCTTCTTCTTCTTCTTCTTCTTCTTCTTCTTCTTCTTCTTCTTCTTCTTCTTCTTCTTCTTCTTCTTCTTCTTCTTTTTGATTCTTCTTCTTTTGCTTCTTCTTCTTCCTTCTTCTTCTTCTTCTTCTTCTTTTTGATTCTTCTTCTTCTTCTTCTTCTTCTTCTTCTTCTTCTTCTTCTTCTTCTTCTTCTTCTTTTTGATTCTTCTTCTTCTTCTTCTTCTTCTTCTTTTTTCTTCTTCTTCTTCTCTTTTCTTCTCTTCTTCTTCTTCTTCTTCTTCTTCTTCTTCTTCTTTTGATTCTTCTTCTTCTTCTTCTTCTTCTTCTTCTTCTTCTTCTTCTTCTTCTTCTTCTTCTTTGATTCTTCTTCTTCTTCTTCTTCTTCTTCTTCTTCTTCTTCTTCTTCTTCTTCTTCTTCTTCCTTTATTTTCCAAAAGGCATCTTAAGTTTCCTCTGCCCATTTGCTTAATTGCCTATAGTGATGGGCTATTAATCTAGAGCCGGAAGTTTTTGAAAAGGACGCTTCATTTTGAAAATAAGATGATAATTACTTTTCAGAAAATCGTCAAGTTTTTTAATTAGTCTTGATGATGGGTATATAAATATTCATAGCATAGCATATATATACACCTAGCCAGGCTTCGAAACCACATCACCCATGACTATGCATTAATGCTCATAAGGAGCTACCAACTGAATCACTGAAGATCTTAACAGAAGTAAGACACCTCTCTGCTAACTGATTGAGCTAGGGAATGAACGCACGCCATCAGTTAATAGAAAGGTTCCCTATTTATAATGCACTATCTTTAGTACAGGGAGTAGGGCCCTATGCACACTGAAGGATTGTATAGTGTGTTATGGATTCGCATCCTGGTCAGGTGCAGAAATATATTTCATGTTTCCCATCTAACAATATGTTTATTATATATATATATATATATATATATATATATATATATATATATATATATATATATTATATATATATATATATATATATATATATATATATATCTCGCAGATATGATTATTTTGATTATGAAGGGAAAAACATCAATGAAGTACCTTAGCTATTACGATTATAATTATATACACATCTTTAAATGTTATTTCAGTTACTTTTGGTACTTCTGATGATGATGATATAAATATACTCGTAAGCGCTATGGTACGCCTCTGTGTCATTTTTTTCCGGCGTTCTGAGAATGTATTTATTTGGAATACTTTTTTTTTTTTTAGTTTATTTGCCTTTGTTTAAGTTTATCTCTCTCTCTCTCTCTCTCTCTCTCTCTCTCTCTCTCTCTCTCTCTCTCTCTCTCTCTCTCTCTCTCTCTCTCTCTCTCTCTCTCTCTCTCTCTCTCTCTCTTTCTCATTATTTTGCTTCAGTAATATATAAGATTCCTCAAAAACAGTTTGTTGTTTATTTACATTATTGCTAAACTTGTCACGTCTGCTGGAGGTTCGAATCCCGGTCAAGGGCATTTGTATGCTCCATCCTCTTCTG
>JAXCGZ010008151.1:0-53158 GCA_037179515.1 Halocaridina rubra
TAGAGCTGGAATTTAGCCAGGTGAATAATAATAATAATAATAATAATAATAATAATAATAATAATAATAATAATAACAATAATAACCTCTGAGTTATTAAAGTGCAAATATAAGGGAAGCAATATTAAATGTGGATGACTTGCAGCTAGGAAACAGCATGCAGTGTTTTTTTTCCATTAAGGCTTAAGTGAGTTAAAGTTATTGGCCAAAATATTCAAAATATATAATTTTACATGGTAAGATTATTTCAGATTTTTCCGGATTTTTTTTTTTAGATATAGCAAAATTTTATGGGAAAGTATTTCGTTGGCAGTACTGCAAAACAGCTGCTGTTGGCTAAGAGAGCAAAATATTCATCTGAAATTTCTTACTGAAACATTAATATTTTTTATAATAGATATTTTCTGTCTAGAGCTATGATAAATATGTTTATTAGTTGATCTTGAGTAAAGTCCATAGCAGATAATAAGCTTTGTCATGCGTGTAAAACTTTTATAAACGGCAAATATTATTCAGGTCAATGGGAATATTCCTACATTATTTATCTCTTTTTCTTAATATTATTTCATTCGGTTATTCCTTCCGATTATATTAATAGTTTTGTTCTGGTTCTTGTGTATAAAATGTGATGTACAATATAATGTACAGAACTTTCTAAACCCTAAAGAACACGACGTCAAAAACTTTCTTTGGATGAATTTTGTTTACTTTAATATAGTTTTTCTCTTTAAAGAAAAATCATAGAAAAAATAAATAGGTCTCACTTTGAACTTGAGCATAAATAATTAATTTCTCCTATTTAATACATTTACGAAATTTCTCTGTAACGAGCATAATTCATAAAACAACAGAATGTGAGTACTAACATTTTTATTTCTATAAAATTTATTGTCAGAAAAAAATGTGTAATAAGACAAATTTGTTAAATATGTTCTTGAAGTGCCAAGGTATATGTATGTATGTATGAAGTAAATAAGAATTGTACTGTGTCGAGAATAGACGTCGTGTTCTCTATTGACCTGCGGTTGCATCGTCTGCTGCGCTCCGAGGGCGTTCTCTTCTCAATATTAACTTCATTATCAGGGTTGTTAAGGTGTGTATTGCCGTTTGTCCTGCATATTTTCCTATTGTAGACTACATTTACCATTCTGTCTTATCTATGACATTTATATTAGCGTAAATGTGGTGGTTAAGGGCCTTTGTAAAACGCCAAACCACTTGCATGCTAGCAGGGAGTTTTAATGCTTACTCCCTGGCTGTTTTTTTACACTTGTAATTAAAAGTAATTTTGACCGAGGAATTGTTCAATCAATTAGGTTTGTAAATTTATAAATATGATTTTATATTAGCAAATCTTTGTTATAGTGAATAAACATAATATAACATTGTAATTTTTAATGATTACTCGTACATGAATTGGGGCCCTGGAAGGAGGATAGTACCAAGAGGCCTTTGACAATTCTCTCCCCGTGCACGCAAATTTCGAGTTTTGCGTGTTTTTAGCCTCACATTTTTGTAATGAGGTTATGATATTAGTCTTAGAGAGACCAAAACACACATTTACAAGATATGTACCTAATATTCTTAGGAATTAGGACAAATTCATCACATACGCCATAATTGAAACCGCAGCCGCAAAGCTCGAGATGGGAGGGGCTGACTTGCAATTGTAAATTATATTCTCACACTTGAGTGTTATGTCTTGTTGATTATGATCATACTGTATTAATACAAGGCTTACGTTAGCTCAGTTTAGGTTAGATATGTTAAGATTATTTGTTGGTTGTTCATGAGAGGTTTAAAACATTAATATCCATCGAAAATATATGGCCAAAATACCCATTATTAATTAACCTTACTTAAAATCGGTCAAATATTGTAATTTTATCCTCAATATATTATGAAATATATAGATGTGACTTTATTCGATTTAACAACTATGAAACCAATATGGCTGAACAGGAGAAAGCTGTCATGCATGGATGATCCTGTCATCCGTCTATAACTTGAAGTGATATAACACTGAATATTCTTGGATATTCGTTACACCCTCATATTATCCCCTCACATCTGACAAGTCATTACACTCTCCATTTCTGTTTCTCTTTATTTTATTTATTCTTCGTGCCCAGACCTGATGAGGGCTGTTTTATTTTATTATATTTTGGGCCTGTTCTGGTGTAAAAAAAAATAAAAAAAATAAAAAAAATTGGATCTAGTGAAGAAGGGTCTTGTCATATACAAGGCAACTCGCATAGCCTTACATAACCTAATAATTTATGGGATTATATAACTTTACTTGGGGTTCTGGGATTACTCATTTTAACAATATCCGACTTTTTTTTAACCTGTACTCATATATACACCTGTATGCTGTATTAAAAAAGCATAATTTGTTTAGATGGAAGAGAGAACAGGATTAGATTAAGACAAGTAGTGTCAATCCGGAGAAAATTTAGCAGTTTGGCTCCATGGGATCAGTTTTAGGACCCATTTTTTTTCTTATATATATATATATATATATATATATATATATATATATATATATATATATATATATATATATATATATATATATATATATGAATAATTTTTACCCCGACCGGGACCTGAACCTGGGACTTATAATTACCAAGCCAAGGCTTAGTAATTACAAGTTCCAGGTTCAAGTCCCGGTCGAGGTAAAAATTATTCATGTTTTCACATACGGTAATGTGATTATTTGGTTTTATATATATATATATATATATATATATATATATATATATATATATATATATATATATATATATATATATATATATATATATATATATATATATATATATATATATATATATATATATATATATATATGGTCTGCCATTGGCTGTAAATATCTATTTATATATTTGCCAATGATGCAAAAAGTATGAGAAATGTGAAAAAAGTAGTTCTGTACATATTTTCTACAAAAGTGGTCAGTGAGAATGGGCTGGAGGCAAGGAGACCCATGTATAGGTATCTAATAGCAGAAGAGAACTTGAAAAGTAATATGTAAAGTTAAACTTCTACATTTATATTAAACTTATTTCTTTTTGTGTCATATTATCAATAAAAAAAATTCTGGGTGTTAATTTTAAACAGTGGAAATAATCATCTTATCTCTTGTTTTGTAATTCATTGAAATGTGTTAGGTATCTGCAAATTATCTCTGCAATTACTGAAGTGTAGAATCTTATATTCAACTGGTAATTGACATAAATAGTAGTGCTATTAAGGAAATTTTTGAAGCAAATTGCTAGTTAAGTAGTCATAGTTAACTGCAGTTAGGGCCTATAACTAAGGAGTGCCCTTTCGTAATACCTTAATCATTAATACCATTTCAAAGGTTATTAATGTCACTTGAATTCAACTATTTATAGTACATAATCCCATACTAAATTACTGAGGATATAAAGTGTATAAAAGCTGGTACAGGATTACATTGGACACCATCTTTCATTTGATATTGTCTAGTAGTGGTCCTTATGAATAGACAACGAGTCTCAGAGACTCTATGCTTTAGAATTAACAATTTTACCTCCAATTAATATGTATTCCATAAAATTTTCTTTATACTGTAAGCTAACAGTTCCCCACTGGTTAGTGTGCAACTTCCAAATTCTTTTATTTTTTTTTTTTTTTTTTTTTTTTTCGAAAAGTATATTTGGCACCATCTTGGTGTTAGTTATCTTCTTTACAGTTTTATGTGTCATTATTAATCCCCAATCTTGAGGAGTTGGACAGACAGGCTGGAGCTAGGGAATTAAGGTTGGATACCCCTCGTATCACCTGACAGTTGGCGCATAATCGCATTTGTACCTTCGCAAATTAATCGCTCTAAGCTTGATTGTAGTTATATTTTCCTTTTATCATTCTCAGATGCCTCCTCACCCTCCACCCACTTCTTGTGACACGTTTGTTGTCCTTGGGAACTGCACTAAAGGCAATCATGTTGTTTTTGGCAAGAATTCGGATAGACCCTGCGAGGAAGTTCAGGAAGTGATATATCAACCACAAATGAAGCATGAAGAAGGATCCAAGCTCAAGGTGAGAGAGAATTTTGCCTAAAAATAGGCAAGAGAACCTTGTGTTGTACTGATACTACACCCAAGAAAACCATGTACCGTACATATTTAAATATGTGCTTTAAAATTTCTTACAAAATGCTTTATATCAATATGATATGTTACAAAGAGAGTATATGATCTTGTTATTTAACATTGCATGTGCATAAAAAATTACTATATGGAACTTAGGTTTACTTACTCCAAGCTTTATAAGGATACTCAAGAACTGAGAAATGTCTTGTAAAACTTGTAAGAAAGTTTAAAGATCTCGTTATGTGTAATTCCAGTGCA
Organism: Halocaridina rubra; assembly: GCA_037179515.1. Taxonomy (NCBI): domain Eukaryota; kingdom Metazoa; phylum Arthropoda; class Malacostraca; order Decapoda; family Atyidae; genus Halocaridina; species Halocaridina rubra. The sequence continues at coordinate 4,383 of JAXCGZ010008151.1, forward strand.
AATGCATAGGAAATGACCCCATCGAATGCGCAGCATATGTATATATTTATTTCTAAGTAGCACAGAAATATTGAAAAGCCACTTATAAGATTTTGCAGTACAGAAACGGAAATTTACCTTTGAGAAAATATAATGCACGTTTTAGTTTCTTATAAGACAAAAGAAGCATTGAAAAGTATTAATGCATATGAGAATGTTTAGAAAGCATATGATAACATTTATTTTCATTGTATATACATTGAAACTGAATCTGAAAATAAATTTGCCAGTATGGTATTTTACGAGTGCCACAGAAACATTGATAAATATATTGTCGTATTTTTTCAAAAGTTTGCAGTACTGTACTTGACCTATGATATTTTGCAGTGCACGTACATTGAAATTGACCAGGTGTGCCACACACATGCAGTCATATTAAGTAAACCCTCATGGATGTGGGGTGCTGAAATGGGTGCAAACGAGCATAATGTATGTATTGGCAATGAAGCTGTTTACACTAAGCTGGAGAGTAATGAAGACTTTACTGAAAGATTGTTAGGAATGGATCTTTTGAGGTAAGCAATTTGTATTTTTAACTAGTGTACTTGTTGTTGTTGTTTGTTGTTTTATGTGTCACTGTTAAACCCCAGTCAAATGGGGGTACACATACAGGTCAGAACTTGGCAATTAAGGCTAGATGCCCTTCCTAATGCCTGTGATGAGCTTGAATGCTGGTTTATAACTTCCCGAGTTGAGTGCTCTAACCACTGCGCTACTTTGGTCCCTTGTCTATACTGGTGTAAAAAAAGTTTGATACTTACTAAGACTTTTGATACTCTAATTTCTTCTTCTTTTTAATAAAGAGATCTGTTGCTGCTGTATTATTTGAAATATTGAAATTTATAAATATTACGAAATTTATATAATCCATACTTGCAGTATGATAAAGTAAGATAGGTACAGTACTTCATCCAGTAAAAATCTTATGCAACATACTTCTTTACTTGAGAGCTATATTTGTTACATTTTTACCCTTACCGAAACCCCTGCATAGGAAGATACAGTTCTGCCATTGACCTCACACTTATAATGGTGCGCTCTCAGAATGTGGGAGTTTAGAGAGGTACCACAAAAGGGAGGCCTTTACACTCCCCTTTCTATACTCAAGCAGAATTATTGAAGAAAAGCTGTATGAACTATCTTTGGGAGTCTATCTCAGGACCCTCTAAAATTAAACTCTGCATTTTATCTACTAATCTGTGGTTGTCAAGCCTCACAGTAGAAGATCCTTGCCAATTAACTCCTTGGATGACCTTGACAGAATGATGATTGGGGATTTTGGTAGCCCTCTATCCCCAAGAAGTTCAGAGGAGTGATCATTGTATATTAGCTTTTGGTAAATGTGTGTGCTTTTACTCTGCCACCCTGTTTACAAGTGGGATTTCAGATGGGTGCTGGGTTGGAATTGTGGCAGCCCCTTAGCCTAAAGAGCTAAGAGGAGTGTTCATTCTATATTAGCTTCTACTAAATGTGGTTCGACTTGGCCACCCCCTTACAAAGGGAATTGCAGCCATTATGTACTCGGATATATAAAGGCACTGAAGGCTGTCTTGTTACAGGTTGGGACTAGAAAGGAGTAGGACAGCTGAAGAGGCCGTGGATGTCATTACATCCCTCTTGCAAGAACATGGGCAGGGTGGTCCTTGTTCTGACTATGATACTAGCTTTATTTATCACAATAGTTTTCTCATCGCTGATGCCCAGGAAGCGTGGGTCTTAGAAACTGCTGGCAAACACTGGGCTGCCGAACAAATTAAATGTGAGTTACTTCTAAATGTTGTTTATATATCTTGTATTTATTGGAGAAAGTATTTTTGTCCATGTTTAATTGTCTTGTTTGAAGTTTTATGTGTCACTGTTAATCCCCGTTATAAAGTGGACACAAACTTATTGGAACTAGGGAAATAAGGCTGGATGCCCCTCCTAACTTCTTTTTATGTCAAATAGTTCTCATTCCTTTATAACAAGACTTTTTCTGCATTTTTTATCGAACAGTTGAATGTATTAATATATTATTGATAATATTGTTTCAGGTGGTTATAGAATTTTAGCAATGATAGAAGACCCTGATATGCCATTCTTATGATTAATTGACCCTCATTAACTTGGTTTCAGCTGGTTATAAAAATACCTTGATAAACAGTTCGTATGATAATTTAATCAAATGAACTTGATTTCAGCTACATATAGAAATATTTGCAATGATAATTAGACCTTGATATGCCATTTTTCTGATTAAATGTATCTTATTGACTTTGTTTTTGCTTGTTATAGAAATTTTATCAATGATAATAAAACCTTGATATGCCATTCTCATTAAATAGATCTTATTAACTTGCTTTCAGCTGGTTATAGAAATATTAGCAATGCCCTTAGTATTGGTACAAAAATAGATAAAATGAGCGATGGTTTGAAAGAATTAGCTCAAGAAAAAGGCTGGTGGGATGGCTCTGGAAACTTTGATTTTGCCAGTGCGTATGGATCTTTTGGGAGCGATGGCCGCAAGGAGAGTGGAGAAATGCTCCTAAAGAAACTTTCAGAAGGAGGTGAGTTTGAGTGATTTATATATGGGTTCATTATATTGATAAATTTTCTGCTTGAGTCACCAGGATGGCTACCACCAAAGGCAAAACTCTATGATAACAAAACAATAAAACTCACTTTGCTCTCTGATCAGAAATGTGCATGCATTTGAATACGCATCATATATAGTGAATATAATTATAAACCATTGCCATTTCTTAATTCCTGAACCATACCTCGGGTATCCCAGATTTGCCATGGCCTCGCACCTCAGGTATCCCTGATTTACCCTGTCCTCATACCTCAGGTATCCCTGATTTACCCTGTCCTCATACCTCAGGTATTCCTGGTTAACACTGTCCTCATACCTTAGGTATCCCTGGGTTACCCTGTCATTCTTCAGGTATCCCTGGGTTACCCTGTCCTCATACCTCAGATATCCCTGATTTACAGTGTCCTCATACCTCAGGTATCCCTGGTGTGCCCTGGCCTCATACTTCAGGTATCCCTAGCTTACCCTGCCCTCATACCTCAGGTATTCCTGGTTAACCCTGACCTCAGATATCTTTGGTTTGCCCTGGCCTCATACCTCCTGTATCCCTGGTTTACCCTGGCCTCATGCCTCTGGTTTACTCTGGCTTCATACCTTTAGTATCCCTGATTTACCCTAGTCTCATACTCATGTGTCCCTGGTTTACCCTGGCCTCATACCTCAAGTATCCCTGGTTTACCTTGGCCTCATGCTTCTGGTATCCCTGATTTACCCTGGCTTCATACCTTAGGTATCTTTGGTTTATCCTGGCCTCATATCTCAGGTAACCTGATTTACCCTGGCCTTATATCCCTAGTTTACCTTGGCTTCATACCTCAGGTATCCCTTGCCTACCCTGTCCCCATATATCGGATATCCCTAGTTTACCTTGGCTTCATACCTCAGGTATCCCTTGCTTACCCTGTCCCCATATCTCGGATATCCCTAGTTTACCGTGGTCTCACCATAAGGGCATGAATTCACTCACTAATGCTGTTTATTATATTTGAATATTTCCTGGACTTCAGTTGAGTACTTTGAAAGATACATGCCTAAATTAATTTGTAATGGTGTATTTTCTATAACTCTATATTTCAGCTGCATTTCATGAAATAATACATATTATTTAAGTTTTATTACAGAGTTTATAGCAACTAATACAGTTCTATATTCCATGCTTTGATATCTTATGTAGCAAAATTTAAGTTTCACTCACAAGATTCTTCTGAGAGCTTCTTAGTAACTACCACAAAACTCTCTTTAATACGAATTAGACTGAGTTACTGAAAAGTCACTATCACTAGAGCAGATATTTATTTGTTAAGTTATTTAGGAAATTAAATAATTGATTTTTTGTTTTATTTAATTACTCTAGTAAACTTTTGAAAGTACAGTACTGTACTTTGATTTATTTTAAGTTTGCAAGAGAGTACATATATGGTATTTGAATATTAACATTGATGAAAACTACTAAGATGACAGACTAGGTAGTAATATGTAAAGTTTGTTTGGAGTATTATACATAACTTAGAAGCTGTGAATAAGTGCATGGGTAACAGTTTGATATAGGGTGGTACTTTTTACAGAGACACTGTATATAAAACAAAAAATCTACCCTGAAGGATGGAATTTTGAAACTGAATACAGTACTAGGATTGTCGAATTCTTTAGTTATTAGCTCCTGTCATCATCAGTTTCGTTATATTATATATAGATAACATGTTAAGACTACAAAGAGATGGTGGTTAACTTAAAAAGTTTATCCTACTTATCTTCATACTGAAGCGTAGTAGAGGTATTCAAATGTCTTTTGGTGTTTATTCTTTGCATGTTTCACGTAGTGGTTATAGGTGTGTTTTTACTTCATAATAAGGTCTTACATGTACAATCTCTTAATTAGCAATCATATGTATTTCTTGTTTTTGTAAAGAAGAGTGACCCCAGTGTGCTCTAGGGTTTTTCGTATTACAAGTCGCCAAACCCAAACTAACCTAACCTAAGCCAACTTAACAATTTACGGGATAATTTAAGTTTACACGGGGTTCTAGTGGTTACTCGTCATTACAAGATCCCATTCTGTAAATTAGGTTTTTGTGCTTTGGGCTTTATTCGTGCTATATAGTACTGTACGTGCATGTTGGATTTGTTTTTCATTTTTCCTGGCAGCTTTATATGTCATTTATATACTCGTGTGTATTAATGTACTCTATATGTCCATACTTCCTCTTTTTTAATCAACAGCTACCAGAAAATCTAGCTCTGTATGAGTTCCCCCTGAGGGAAGGGGACAAGAATATTTCCTCCGTATTCCCTATGTGTCGTAAAAGTCGAAGAATTGGGGCAGATCGAGGAGACTGTGAATCCCCTGCTCCGTATTTTCTTCCCACAAAATCTGTATTTTGCTTTGACTCAGCCACCCCCGCCTTATAAGGGAGAATATGGCTCATGTGTATGAGTAGAAGGTGCATTCCAAGCTGTAAGCTACAGTCATATGTATCATTTGTAAAGGCAGGATGTTAAAGTGATGAAATGGTAAGTTCACTTGAAAAATAAGAAGCCTCTGAGAGTTTCTTGATTACTGTAGAATTAGTAAGTATGAAGATCTCCGTTTGATGGGATCAGACTTTCATGCAGTTTTCTTTTCATGGATAAAGGTTAGTGTGTAATATGTTGTGAATATTAATTGGTATTAGAATTGTAGTTTTTGTTTTTATCAAAAACGTTTTTAGCATATACTTAATTACTGTAATGGTTCTGCTTGCAATGTTTCATTGTCTAGAGATATATTGGTAATTTTAAATTATAGCTCACACAATATAAATGGGGAATTAATACACCTTTGCCGAAGACCTAACTGTAGACCAAACATTCCATATATAAGACCACTAACCCAGAGAGGACATACAAGAATGTTGTACAACTGGAGCAGTGCCACAAAAGAACAATATATAAAGAGCATCCACTTTTGGTTGGAAGTAAATATGGCTTTGTATGGATAAGTAAGGCTGCAAAACAATTTGAAGCTCTTTTCCCAAGAAAGTAATGAAAGTACGTGGATTCCCAGCACTTCCTCAAAAGCTGTAAGATACTTATTGTAACAGGATGTTGAAGTCTCTTACCTTTTAAAGAGTACCTCTAAAGAAACATAGGATTAGTATATGAAGGAGACCTTTCTAGAAGTAAGTAGTAGATATAAATATGTCGGATAAGCGACCTTTCTAATAGAATTTTAGTATTACTTGCCAAAACTAATCACAGAAATGATTGGCTAGATTACCCTGTATTCAAATAGATATAGAAAATAGTAATTATTCCTCAAGAAAGTTAAAATAGCTGGACATACATGAGACATCCTGCTAAATATGTATCATCATTTATATTGATTTTTGTTCAATAGAATATTAAGAGTTCGAAAAATCTTCATCGTAATTGTATCAGAAATCTGCACCATAAATTAGTACATAAATCTGCACCATAGTTATTCCATAAATCTGCACCATTATTCCAAGCCTATACATTACCCTAAATGTATTTTTTCAGGCAAGTTTGGTTTGGAGTCAATGTTCAGGGTTTTAAGAGATGAAGATTCAGGAATTTGCATGTCTTATGGCTATTTTGTCACCACCTCTTCGCAGGTAGTTCTTTCCTATATTTGTTGTGAACGACGACTGGCAAATCCGAGCACTGTACTGTGACACAAGTTTGTTTGTCAATTTTCTAAGTTGATTAGTACAAATTGTTGTTCTTGCATTGTACTTAATATGCCGGAATGTATACCTTGAATTAGCAAGTGCATACAGACATATACAGTGGCTGCAGTTCCCCTTGTAAGGGGGTGGCTGAGTCGAAGCACACACATTCATCAGAAGCTAATACAAGTCTATCACTCCTTTTTAAATGTTGAAATAACACTGTTGGTTACCAGTATTTTAGTCATGAATTGGTTACACTTAGTTCTTTTAGGTATTGGTTCTGGGGAATATTGCAGAAATGGATTACCACACATGTGCTACCTGCCTGTCATAAGACTCGGTAAAAAGGGATTAGGGTGATGGGACAGGCACTCCCTGCTTCACGAATTTTTTATGCCACAAAACAGTTGATAGAAGAAGCACAGATTCTCTTAACTACAGTTTTGGGTAGGCTACCCTCCTACACTTACTGGAGTATGTATTCTTATTGGGCAAGACTATCTCCTGCATGTTGTTAAATTAGACTAGATGGGGCGAAGCAAGGGGGCTGCGAATCCTCTCATTTTTATTTTCTTTGACTCAGCCACCCCCTTATAAGGGGCATTATGGGTTTTGTATGTGGATATATATGTTCAACTCAAAAATTATCAGTGCAGTTTTCAATAACAATGGTGTCTATGTAAGTGTTTCATATCAGTCCAAAATGAACTTCTATCTCAGGTGCAGTACTTTTGTCAGTTGTGACTTATAGACTACGAACTTTCCTTGCATGCACTAAAAGTCTGCACTATATGTGTGGTATATGTAGAGTTAGAGTAGCCACATATAACTCTGGAAAATTAGTCTGTTCCAGTTTGTAATGGTATATCTGAAATAGAACGCAATCTTCTAAACTTTTAACAAAGTTGCCAAAGGACAGCTCTTCAAGGTAAGATGAGTGAAATATGGAGTTACATGCTTATGCTAGTAGAAGATAAAACGCTGAACAGAAATTCATTAGATAACAAAGACATTGGACCGATAAAAGTAAAATTAATTGACAGGGCAGTTTCGTGGACTTCCACCTATATATACATTTAGAAAATTCTTTGAAAGTGGTAAGTAATAATAATAATAATAATAAACTTTATTTCCATTTTACAATGGGTATTCGTCAGCCAGGACAAGCCCCAACCCCCCACTGTGATGTCCACCCACAGCAGTTCCTGCCAGTAAACAGCTTAAACTCTCGGTCTTGGACGGGGACCGATCTTTCGACCTCGTGAATGCGAAGCCAGCGCGTTACCACTGTACTAGCCAGCAGGCCATGGCACCAGCCGCCCGTTGAAAGACTACGACTGAAGGTATTAGGATGCAGCTAGGACTGGTCCAGACAGTTCCAGGTTGAATCTTCCTTCAGGACGGTTATTTCCTCATGCCTACATCTACACTGAATATTCTGGCATATTCATTACACATCTCTTGCTATTCCATTACATTTGACAAGTCACAACATTCTGCACATCTGTCTCTTTTACTTTCCTTTTCCTCACATTTTGTCATTATTTATGGAAGGTTCACAACTAATGGCCCCCAGTACCCAGCATAGTGGGGTGCGAAGAATCTCCGGGGATCGTGTTGACTCCACCATTGGCTTGAGGGCAGACACGCCTGGTGGTATTAATGGTTCTGCTCTTAACCTTGCACCTCCTAATAGATCTGCTTCTTTCACTCTTCACTATTCAAACATTCGTGGGCTGAACTCTAATCTTTCGTCTGTGGAACAGCACTTGGGCACTTTCCTCCCTAACCTCCTCCTCCTATCTGAAACCCAGTTGTCTATACATGCTTCCACTGACCCATTCCAAGTCTCCCACTATAATCTGTATACTCGTTTTCGTTCCAAAGGTGGGGTCTGTGCTTACTGCAACATTAACACTCCTACTGTGAGGCTCATGGACCGTCTCCTGACTGGTTCTCTGGCTAAAAATCTATCTCTCCACTACCACTATCATCCTTTGCTTCTGCTACTGTTCTCCAAACTCCACCGAGTTTGTGTCTTTCTTTGAATATCTCTCCTCGTGCCATGAGTCCTTGCTATCTTCTCACCCACATGCCGAAGTTCTCTACATTGGAGACTTCAATGTACACCACAGTGAGTGGCTTCATTCTTCTCACACTGATGTGGGAGGAAGCGAGGCTCTTGCTTTCTCTATTACTCACGATCTGGAGCAAATTATCAAACATCCTACTCGCGTTCCTGATCGTCACGAACATGCTGCTAACACTCTTGACCTTTTTTTTACTTCTAACCCTTCAAACTACTCTTATTCCGTGCTTTCCCCTCTTGGTAAATCTGACCACTCTATGATCTCTGTTTCTTCCATTTTCGCTCCCCCACCACCAATCCCTCCTACTCAACGCCGCCTTTGGCACTTCGAGCGAACTCAATATGAAAATTTGCGTAACTTTCTCTTTGACTTTCCATGGGATGACTACTGCTTTCGGTCCCGCAACCCTGATCGGGTAGCTGTAAAAGTTGCCGAGATCGTAACCGCGGGAATGGAGGCGTACATCCCCTCTTCTACAAAAACTTTCTCTCCCCCTAAACCTTGGTTTGACCGTGCCTGCTCCATGGCTATCCAGGCTAGGAATCAGGCTCACCTATCTTACCAAGCCTCTCCTTCCGGTTTAACTCGCTCTGCTTTTATTATAGCTAGGAAACGCTGTACAGCTCAGATTCGAAGGTCTAAGGCTTCCTTTATAAGAAGGAAAGTTGATGACCTTAACTCCTCTCCCACTGACAAATGTTTCTGGTCCTTAGCCAAAAACCTCTCCAAAAACTTCTGTAACTCAAGCTTTCCCCCTCTCATTCGTTCTGATGGTTCTGTAGCTTGCTCTCCCACTGACAAAGCCACTCTCTTTGGCTCTCATTTTTCTGCCAACTCTTCTATCAACGATTCCAGCGCACCTGTTCCTCAGTCTTTTCCCCTCTCTAGCCCTATGCCCTCCCTTATCCTTTCTTCACGCAAAGTTCATAAGGTTCTTCGCTCACTAAAGACAAACAAGGCATCTGGTCCCGATGGTATCCCTGCAAGGTTCCTTAAGGAGTTTGCAGATGAACTGGCTCCCGTGCTTTGCCGTCTTTTTCGCCTCATTCTGTCAACCAGTATCTATCCTTCTTCTTGGAAGCATGCTCTAGTTCAACCTGTTCCTAAGAAGGGTGACCGCTCTATTCCTTCTAACTACCGACCTATTGCTCTAACCTCCTCTATTGCTAAAGTTTTCGAAACTTTGCTCAATGCTCACTTCTTGAAACGCCTTGAATCTAACTCACTTATCTCCGATCACCAGTACGGCTTCCGCAAGGCAAGATCCACTGGTGATCTCCTGTCCTATCTTACTCATGTATGGTCATCTTCTCTGAGGAACTATGGGGAATCCTTTGTCATCGCCCTTGATATCTCTAAGGCTTTTGACAGAGTCTGGCACAAGGCTCTGTTGGCCAAACTCCCTGCCTATGGCTTTACCCCTTCTTTCTGTTCTCTGATTTCCAGTTTTCTTACTGACCGTTCTATATCTGTAGTTGTTGATGGCGCGACATCTAGCCCTTTCTCTGTGTCCAGTGGTGTTCCACAGGGCTCTGTTCTTTCACCTACTCTCTTCCTTCTCTTCATCAATGATCTTCTACAATCCCCATCTTCCTCTCTTCTTCATGCCTTTGCCGATGATTCTACCCTTCACTTTTCCTCTGCCTTTTCTTCTCAACCTTCATCTGTTACTCGTAATCAATCTCGTATCACTCTTTCTTCTACTCTTAACTCCGATTTGCAGAGAGTATCTGAATGGGGCACTCAAAATTTAGTTAAATTCAATGCCTCCAAGACACAGTTTCTGGCTATCTCTTTATCTTCTTCTCCTCCTGATAACCCTATTGTCTTCGAAACTAATGAAATTTACCCTCTTAACTCTATCAATATATTAGGAATCCATATAGCCTCTAACTTGTCTTGGAGGAATCACATAATCCAAATTTCTAAATCTTCATCCAAAAAATTGGGGGTTTTGTTTCGTTTTCGTTATTACTTTTCCTCACTGCAGTTACTTAAAATTTACAAAGGTCTAATCCGCCCTTGCTTAGAATACTGCTCACACATCTGGGGTGCTTCTTCCTTTACTTATCTTCTTGATAGGGTTGAATCTAAGGCAGTCAGACTCATTAATGATCCTTCTCTTACTTCTAACCTGGATTCTCTCTCTCTTCGCCGTAAGGTATCTTCCCTTTCGCTTTTCTATCGCTACTACTTCCATCGCTGCTCTGATGAGTTGGCGAGTTGCATCCCTCCTCCACTGCCGAGGCCGCGTAACACTCGCCAAGCGGCCTCATCTCACAGGTACTGTGTGGAGATTTGTAGCTCGCGGATTGGTCGGTGCAGCGACTGCTTCTTCCCATCTACCTCCAGACTCTGGAACTCTCTTCCTCCTTCTGTCTTTCTTAGTTCTTATGACCTTTCATCCTTCAAAAAGCAGATCTATCGTCATCTCAGAGCCTAGTCCTCCATATCTCTGGGTCCTCTTTACTTTGACTGTTTTTTCTGTCTGTCGTTTTCCTTTGTGTGACATTGCCTCATCTCTGCCTTGCCCTTAACCTTTTTCTTTTCCTTCGTCTTGGTGTTTTCTCGTGCCCGGGCCTTTGTTGATGAGGGCAGTTTCTGCCTGTCCCGGTGTCACACTCTTAAAAAAAAAAAAAAAAATGAATTAATTATCTTATATTTAAGAATGAATTAATTATCTTATATTTTGCTGTGCATGTTTCCTGTATAGAATTCTTCATGATGAAAAACTGTTCTTGACCATCGTCTCTTCAAATGACTTCAGTATGATTATTAGATGGATAAACTTTCCATTGAGATATTATTGGCACCACCGTAAACGTTTAACTACAATTACCGATTTGAAAATTATTTCAACTGCTAGGCAAATATAGTATCTTATATTTATATGTAGCTGCCTTGCTTGTTCAGTGAGATGAGGCATCTCTATAAAATTAACAGTACTGGGTTCTTAGAATATTGCAATACTTTTAAACAGAAGTATCTTATTTGTGCATTTCTCTTTTCGTAGGTATATTTTACAGTTTTATACAGTCATGGAATTAGTTCCTCATTATTTTATGCTTGTATAGATATTTTGATCTCATTGGTTTATGAAAAGTTTTTTCTTTTTCAAATGGGCAAGAGGGAAATTCCTAACTCAGAAACTAGAAAAGTTGTCGCATGCAAAATTCTCACAAACAGTGATTCTCTATATTACAGCTAGAAATAATAAAAAAATATATATATTTTCATTTGAATTATTACAGTTGCCTGTGATCAAACTTGCAGACTACGTAGCTGAGCAACATGATATTAATTTTATGGATTAAGTGTCATATTTATTAATGGTTTTTAAGGTTAATAACTTATTCTGGAGGTGATTATGTTTTTGCTTACATTCTTAGCTCCTTAGACATCTAAAAAAAATCATTGGCAGGTGACTTTACCTTGACACAAATGTTTGACATCCTTCGTGACAAGGAATCTGGAATTTGCCGTGGCATGGATCATAACCGCCCTACGACTGCTAGTTTGGTGAGTTAAAGTTTGGAATTAACAAATACTGCCATTGGTACTTTTATTTGTGGGGGGTTTTCAATCTGTAATAGAAAAAAGGCCTTAGTGTTGATTGTTTTCGATCTCAAAGATTTTAAATACATTACTGTAAAATGTGGGATACAGTACTGTATATCCATATAAAGGCTTGAATGCCAAATAGCGTAATTGATCGTCACTTGCATGTAGTAGATGACGGAAATTATTTTTAAATTGGAGTACTGCAGACTTAGAATAAAAACTTGGTTACAGAAGCAAACTTATTTTTGAAAAAAAAATTAATCGTATCCAGTTAAGAAACACGCAATAGATTGATTATGAGCAGTAATTTGCACCCCTCGTTTCTCTCTCTTCTTGTTTTGTATATGTTTGGTCATGGTCTTTGATACATCTTATTAAGACATTCAACATAAATACTGTACAGTAATTTTTGTAATGTGGTCTCCTGTATTAATGCAGTATAAGTCCATCTCTGATTTAGTTGAAAATTATCTGATAAATCACATTTTTTCTTGTCAGTAAGAAATTTATTCATTTGATGATCTAACACCAATTCTTCTTCACCAGGTTTCTGTAATTAGTTCAGGCAGTAAGAGACCAAGTTGTCACTGGTTCACTGGCACTCCTGATCCTCAGCGCTCGGTCTTCAAGCCTTTTATCTTTACTAGCAATGTCAAGATATCGCCACACATACAGAGTCCAAAAATTCCCAATGATGAAGACCCTGCTAAGGTATAAATCGAAAGTGGTCCAGAACACTTTGAAATTGTGCCTTTCATAATGTCAGATTTTGAGTGTTAGAGGAAAGAAGCATTCCAGAGAGCTCTGGAATTTTGGGCATTAGAGCAAGAGTGTGACAATGTTAGTCATAAAGTATAGTAATTATTTTGTTATTGTTATAGCTACCTTGCTTGATTCACATAAGAGACAGCAGCTTGCATTATAAGTATATGCATAACAGATGTTTTTCCCACGTTTTATGTCACTATTAGTCACCAATATGAGGATGGACACAGACGTATTGGAGCTGGGGTATTAAGTCTTCACGCCCTGCCATGGGCTCGATTACGGGTCTGTCACCTCCTGAGTCGAGTAGTCTAACCATTATAAACCATAAAAATCTCACAACTACCTTACATTTAGCATTCTAATTGCATTTCTCTTTCATTTTATCCTTATATTAAACTATTATAGTACTGATGATTGTTATGTAAGTAAAAGATGTAAAATTGTACATATCTGCTTTTCGTTCCTTAGATTGTGCCTCGCTTTGCCAAAAAAGTCAACCGCAGTCATCTCCTCTATCGGCGTCAGCAGGCTGCAACGATGAACGGCGGAAGCATCGTGGAAACTCTGCGCGAGTTGGAGAGAAACTGTGTTCAGGAAACTGAGGCCTGCCTTGAAAATTTTGATCCAGAGAGGCTTTCGGAAATGGACGACCTATTCAAAGACTGCGTAGATTCAGAGCTTAAATTTTATAAATAATTTTGCAAAAAGTTCCTCACTGAGTTGCGGTACAGAAAATTGTGATTTACCCCCAAAAGAAAGGCTTTGCAGTTGGTAGTATTATTCTGTTAACTTGGATTTTTTTTCTCTTTTGCCTTCATACACAGATATGAAGAAAAAAAAGCTTGCCCATGGTTGTACAATATATTACCCTGCTCTTCAGATTCCAAATATTCGTAAAAGCTTCAGTTATCAAAGATATAATGATAATGGTAATTAATGAGTGATGGAGAATTTATTGCTTGAATCTCCCAGAGAGTATAGTAAATATTCGTAAGAAAATAATTTTTTCATATTTAAACAATTTTTCTATTAGTGCATGATATATATATATATATATATATATATATATATATATATATATATATATATATATATATATATATATATATATATATATATATAAAATTATTCTTCATGCCTCAATAAAACTGACAGAGGAGGGAGGATGGTTAGGTCAGGGTGTGTTAAAGCCTTGTTACCAAAATTGGATATGGTGTCTGGTGCGCACACATACCCATATAATATATATATATATATATATATATATATATATATATATATATATATATATATATATATATATATATATATATATATATATATATTGGCATTGCCCCAATAGTTCTTCCATCGTAATCCTAAAAAAACATAAGAATTTGCATGTGTTGCACTGTCAGCTGTAGAATAATTTTCCATTATTCTCCTGAGTCATCACAAAGATATGAGAGGAAGTGATGTATTTATGCTCTTTCTGCACGTGGTCACCTATAGTCTCGTATCAGCATCAAATAGCTTCTCGATTTTTGAAAAAAAAAATTAGCAGTTGATAAGTATTTCTCTGTTGGAGCGTAAAATCTATTTTCATAAGAACATGATTTAACCATTATGGAGATGAGAGAAATACATACAATTTTCCTTAACTTGAAGTGAATTATGGAGAATATGAAATATTCTGTAAAGGAAGCACTTTATCCAAAAGTAATATTACTTATAATTTTTTTTATATATATCTATATATATATATATATATATATATATATATATATATATATATATATATATATATATATATATATATATTTCATAATTTATCACTATTATATGCTTTCTCTTCGTTATTATACTTACAGGTGGTGTTTTAACTTCAATTCCACAGTCTCACTAACCATATGTAATCGCTGTAGAAACAATTTTTTATTATAAATTTCTCTCAACAATAAATGTTATTTTTTAAACATAGAAACTGAACAACTAAAGGACATCAAGTCATCAGAAATATATTGTATATGAGTCATCATTTCAAGGATACCAAAGAATATTAAACCATGAAAGTCGACTTAAAGAGGGTGAAGCAAGAGGACTGGGAATTCCGTCCTTTATATTTTCCAGAGGGATGCCATGTCCTGCTGAAGCCAGCAGTGCCACAAGGTATACAAAAAAGAAAACCTTGTTTGTATTCATCCCTTCCATCAGCTGTTCTGTTGTTATATTTGCCATTTTACGTGTCACTATTAACCCACAGTAGAATGGATGAGGACACAGACTGGTTGGAGCTGTGGAATTCATGCTGGATACCCTTTCTTACGGCCTGTGGTGACCTTGAACGTTGGTTTATCACTTCCCTAGTTGAATTCTCTGCTCACTGTGCTACAATGATCCCCTTCAATGGCCGATCTGTGGCAAGTAAATTTCAGGGTGATTGGGATTAACAGCCCTTTGCTTCCCCTCTGCTTGTACGAAATAATGGTGGAACTCCTTTTCCCTCACCCTCAGGGATATCCCTTTTAGTAGGTTCTTATGACTCACAGGGAACCCTGGGGTAGTATACTTTCTCCAACACAACCCAGATTCTTTTATATTGATAAGTCTACATATAAATACTATCAAGAATTCAGGAACTTCCCAGTTTGTTTGTCATTTTAATAGTCATTATTAATCCCCATATGGGGGTGGACATCGACAGGCTCGAGCTGGGGAAGTAAGGCTGGACAGCACCTTTAAGTACATTCTCGCTTTTTTCATTATGATGGTGTAACCTCCGTAAGGTATGTTCTTGTTTTGAATGAACATAAGTTCTGCTTATGATTTATGAATAAAATACACATGGTATAATCACTGTAAAACAAATAAGTAAACAATAAAATATATCGCTTGTTTGTTTGAGGTTTTATGCGGCTATTAATCTATGTTTGAACGAGGGTGGATGCTATGTTTCCAAAAATTAAAACATTAAAAACTGCATATAATCTTGGTATATTGACACAAATATAATTATTACATATAACATTCCAGAGGTCTTTTGTAAAGCATTGATGACAGATTTTTTTCTCGCATTTTACAAAGAGATTTTGGTTTTGATGTGATATTGACTAAATCTTGCACTTTTAATTATAATATGTAAACTGAAATGAAGAATGCTTAGATTGGTATTTGAAATTTTAAGATTAAATTATAAACAGAAATTGCATTTTGTATGAAGGTACTTTGCAACCAAAATCAATGGTGATACTATATAATAAGACAGCAAGAGTTTTCTTTAGGAAATAAAAAAACTAAAGTATGTAGAGGATATGTAAGTTTTTACTTAAAGATATACTAATATGCATGAACATTTTTGGACCTCTGGCGGAATTGGACTCGCGCTGCATTACTGTTATATAGCTCGGTTTCTTGTGATGAGTTCGATTCTCCTTTGGTTCGAGTAAGTTTTTCATTGATAATAGTATTGTTAATTTGGCTGTTTCACTGTGTGTATATATATATATATATATATATATATTTTTTTTTTTTTTTTTTCCACACACACACACACACCAGGACGGGCCAAAAAATTATAAAATAAAACAGCCCTCATCGGGCCTGGGCACGAAGAATACATAAAGCAAAGAGAAACAGAGATGGAGTGTGTAATGACTTATGTGAAGGGATGATAAAAGGTGTGTAATGAATATCCAAGAATATTCAGTGTAACTGTAGGCATAGAAAAAGAATGGTAACTGAAGGAAGACTTAACATCGAATATATATATTCCTTAATTACATTGGTATATTTTCGATTCATTAAAAAAATTTTACTTGGTTAGTATAAATATTCAGGGCTTAAACAAGGAGTGAAATATTTTGAAGACATGTAATCAGCAATTTCCTTGCTTTTGCCATTAATATAAGTTTGTGTCTAAAACATTATTGAGGTATGATGGCATTTTGTAAATTTGTTTAAATATGTTTTAGTTGTCATAGGATAAATATCCTGGATTTACCTTTGGTATAGAATGTGCTCCATCTCATGTGTCACTATTAATACCCAAGAATGAGGGCAGCGCAGGTTGGAGCCGGGGGATTAAGACTGAATGTCCTTCCAGTCGTTCTGAGGTGGCAGCTCCAACCTGTCTGTACCCACCCCCATTCGAATGGAGATTAATAATGATACGAAAAGATCAAAAGAACATTTTGGTATAGAATGCTGTTACAATCCGAAGCATTTTTTGATGTGCTTTTATTCTGAAATGTAATGTTTACTTTGTACATGTACTTCAGTTACATTGGCACTATGAAATTCAGAATGTTTTATGATAAGACAAATAGTCTGATCTTACATATGTTACAAAACAATTTCAAAAACTGACATTCTCGATGATTAGCCAGTTTTTGTTATATATATATATATATATATATATATATATATATATATATATATATATATATATATATATATATATATATATATATATATATATATATATATATATATATATATATATATATATATATATTAAAATTTGTTCAGTTAACATTTTTCAGACTTTTCTCTTGCATTTATGCCTTGCCTCGATGCTCTGCTTTGGTAATTAGTTTTTGCATTGTTTTTGTGGACAAGAAGTTACTCTAACATTAAAAAGTTTTATTATGGCAAGTCATGGCTGTGTAAAATTAAGAAGTCTTAATAGGGCAAGTCATGGCAATGTCATACTAAAGAGT
Organism: Halocaridina rubra; assembly: GCA_037179515.1. Taxonomy (NCBI): domain Eukaryota; kingdom Metazoa; phylum Arthropoda; class Malacostraca; order Decapoda; family Atyidae; genus Halocaridina; species Halocaridina rubra. Next base: position 21,784 of record JAXCGZ010008151.1, read on the forward strand.
CTTATTAGAGCTAGTCATGACAGTCATACTATGGAGTCTTATTATGGCAAGTCATGGCAATGTAATATTAAGAAGTCTCATTATGACAAGTCATGACAATATAATATTAACATGTCTTATTAGGGCAAGTCATGGCATTGTAAAATTAAGAAGTCTTATTAGGGCAAGTCGTGGCAATGTAATATTATGAAGTCTTATTAGGACAAGTCATGGCAATGTTGATTTTAAGAGTCTTTGGGGAAGTATTAAGATGTCTTATCATGACAAGTCATGGTAATGTAACATTAAGACGTCTTATTATAGCAATTCATGGCAATGTAATATCTCTAGCTTTCAGAATCATAATGGAGAACTTGTTAGGCACTGGATATATAATTGGTATCACTTTGATCCCCAACTGGTGAGTTAATTTGCACTTTTCATAGAAAGCATATATTCAATTTTTTGCATATGTCTGTCCAAGATTGTATGTATATCCCTTTTCTCCTGGCTATTTCTATTATTTAATTCATTATGTAGGTGTTCTGTAAACTGTTGGGTATTTACTGAAGTTGTAGTTTTTTTGAAATGTTGAATTACTAGATCCTTCTAGCCAGAAGCTTTCTAGGATGATTGGTCAGACAGAGTGCAGATTAAGTTCATTTTGTTTATTAACAGCTGTTGGAGTTTGTGGCTACCTAATATTGATATAATTTAATTAAGGCCGAAAATTAATTTTTTCTGTTTAACATTTCTGGTTTACTTATGCTGTGGCCACCCTCTAATTGATCAAGAAAAGTAGTGTGTGTATTTTGATGGTGGATCCGAGTCGCTTCATGTTGCATCAGTTGTATTTGTTTGTGTGTTTGTAATATCTAAGTTCATAAAATTTATATATTTCATTATAGTGAATTTTTTTTTAAGCTCAAAAATTATTAAAGTATGTTAATAGTTTAGGCATAAATGGCAAGTGTTTATGAAAATGATAAAGTCTAGAATCTAAACACTGGAAAAGTCCACGTTTAAATATTTTGAAAAAATCTAGGTCTAAGTACTTTGAAGTCTAGTTCTAAATATTTATTTTTAAATGTTCAGACCTATGTACAAAAAAACAGGATATGCATTGTTTCATCCATATGAATGTTTGCTAAACTAGACTCATTATTATAATTCATATCGTTTTGTGCTTCCTTTCTAGTGATATTGTAAGAACATATCACCACTAGGCTTGGTTGGCTAATAACACAGAGGTGGCAGAGTTAGGTAGTCTTCTTAAAATTTGTTCTTGGGTAATGATGCTTGACATCTATAACTGTACATGTAAAATGTACATGGAGGTGGCAGACTTAGGCAGGCTGCTTATAAATTCATTCTTTGTTTATCGATGCTTTGTGCATTATAATGGTACATGTAAAATTTTTTGGGTTAAAGCTGTAGTTAGCAATTTACTCCCTTTGCCCTTCTGAGCACCATTCCTCGAGGACACTTATTCCGAATCTCCCTTTCCCTTCACTCAGTATTAGGAGGCACTTCACTGCTAATTTCCCCATCCCCATAAAAATAATAATAAACTTGCAGTTTCTCATAAAGGGTTTTGTTTTACCATAGTTCATAAGTTAAATTTCAACTGGTGGTGCAAGAAAGACTTCCACATCCATGTTTTGTGAGCATATAAGAGCCAGCTAAAAGGGATAGGGGTTCAGAAGGACAGCAGCCCTTCCTACCCATATGGTTTTGTTTTATTTCACATTTAGTGGTGTCCCCTTATACCAAGTAATGCACAATATAAGGAAAAATGCTCATATGCGTTATCCTAGATAAATATACTGTACATCATTAAGGTACAAAAATTTAACAAATATAGTGACAAAATATATTCACTTATCCATACACAAATTATCTTCATTAGAATTTTAACGATACTTCATCTTTTTACTTGCATTTTTCAAGTTCTTCATCTTTCTCCCTCCAGTGTCATGTTTTTTAATCTTGTTTGGAACTTTTCTGAAATTTTTAGCTTTATTTTTTCTCCTTTCCAGTGGCAACGAATTCTTACCATCCTTGATGTTCTTAAATTTCTTTGGCTTGGGGCCACCTGTCTCGATAAGTGATTTGCGCTTTTTCCCAAAAACATCTGACAAATGAATTAAAAGTATTATATTAATCAACTCTTTAATGTAAGAGCAACATATCCTTTTTGCGTATATTCAATATCAACATTAACCCTCTCGCGCATGTAACGCCAATGGCGTTTATAAATTTTTAGGGCCTAGGTGCACCGTGACGCCACTGGCGTCCATTTGAACAAATATATTTTAAATACTTACATTCACGCAAATGGCATCATTATTTGGTTGAGCATAAGTTTCCTCACTCTCTCCCAAATGAACTAATTAGAAATCCTTTCCAGTGACATGGTTTTGAGGGCAAGGCTTAAAACAAAGGCAGTCCATACATCTCTTTATGCTCACTTTTATTCCATGTCCATAAACGGACCTACAAATTAGTTTCTCTATTTTTATTGATTCAATAAAAACTACAACAAATAACGAAGTCATTGATATACTATGTATAATGATAAATGTAGGTTTGGGGGAGGAGAATAGCTGAGAAACAAGGTATCACAAATGAGCACGGAAAAGAAAATTGAAACTTTTGGTGCGCGAGAGGGTTAAAGGCATCCTTAAGCCAATCCCATCCATCTATCTGTATATAAAATATACAAACAAAAATACTCTACCTGGATCTGGTTCCTCTCCTACTTCCTGTCTGTAATATTCAGCATCATCATCTTCGTCATCAGCATCCACATCATTGTCAAATTCTGACTTTTTGGGTTTTCTTTTGCCTATGGCGTTGAATTCTCCCTCTGTCATTCCCATTCCTTCTAAGCACTTCTTTTTATGCTCTAGTTTTTTGTTTTTCTTTTCTGCTATGTTCTCCTCTTGTTCCTGTTTTCTTTTGAGTCTGAGTTTCCTGCAGAAGTAATAAACAATGAAAACACAACTCTACAGGAATTCTAAATGCTTCCTGTTGGGAAAAAGTTAAGATCTTTTAAACATATAGAGCATCTGCACCAAAAGATACCATTATCAACACTTGCACTGCTCGCAACCACATATGCCAGCATACACTCTCTAAGAGCTCTGTGAAAGAGCCCAGGATCAGCAGTGGCCTTCCTTAGGGACTTTGAGCTGTTCGGCCAGGCAGTGTAGGGAACAACAACTGAGCACCCATATTCCATTGTTTCATAAATGCTGCCTTAAAGGATTATGGAAACAAAGTGCTAGCTAATGCATCCTCCAAGAAATTTTTACCTGACCACAAGAGCTCATGGAATGGGTGAGTATATAAAAAGTGATTAAACTCTGTTACCTCCCCTTTTTTGGTTTCAGCTTTGGCCAAGCTGCAGGCTATACTGGGATATGGATTTATGTTGAAACAACAAATGACATCAAAGAAGAGTATGAAAAGTAAGAGCATGTGCTGCAGTTCTGAAGAATGAAAAACAACACTTTCAAATATTTAAACTTACTTCTTTGCCCTTCTAGCTTGCAATAACTGTATTTTTTCTTCATCTGTTTTCTCAATGAAGCTATGGTACAGAACCTGCCCATCAAGTAGTCCATTTTCTATTTTATATATCTGAAATTTTCAACATACATCAGTTAATGAGACAAAACTTGAAAAAAATATTGTTTAAAACTTACTTTCTAGAGAGCCATTAACACATTTAACTTTATCCTCCACAACAAAATTATAACAACTCTTATTAGGTACAACTAAAGAACTGTGGAAGATGCCACTAAGTCCAAAAATATCTGAATTTTCTCCAGTGTACTGTACTTCACAAACATGCTTGCTTGCTTACAGTGTGGATGACTCAAGCAGGGTAGTGTGGAGTGAACTGTAGCAGCCCTTTATCACTAAGAAACTAAAAGGAGTAATAAAGGTATATTAGTTTCTGCTGAATGTGTTTTGACTCGGCCAAACCCTCTTACAATGGGGAATGTGACACAGTATATATTGTGTATGTACATACTAGTATTGCATACATCAATTAAATCTGCTTAATTCACTATACCCTAAGTATACACAGCATAGCTTAAGTAGCAGTTCCGGAATTTTTCAGAGAAAAAAATATCCCACTGACGCCCTTTTGGCAAGCAGTAACATAAGATAATGGAGACAGAAATGCTCCAACATACTGTGCTTATCAACGCTTCGTCCGTTGGTTGTTTTCCACATATACAATGGTCGTAATCCCCCTCATAAGGAGGGGGGCAGAGTCATAGCGCAGCTTCATCAGGCAAGGATTTTTTCCACAGCAAAGACTTCTAAGGATGCTGGAGAGGCAGCCTACCTCTCTTCTACCCTTTTTGTCACTTCCCACTACATGTAGAACATATGAAAATGAAGTTATTTCATCCTCAACATTTACACTATATCTTCATTCACCTAACACAGAAAATACAAGGGTTGAATTCTCCCCTAGCAACACCTCATATGATATTTACATACTAACCTCCAAAGTCAACCTGGGCCCAAGCTCATGCAAACGTATGGAGGATTTTAGAGGCACTCCAATTTTTTTCTTATTCTTCCCCAAGTGAGGGACAGTGACACGAGCATTTGGGTCATCCTCTGCTTCGCTGTCTGACAGCATACCTGATCTGTATAAAAAATAAATATGAACAAAGTAGAGCCTCATCTCACAAAGTCTATTCATTTTCCAAACCTTCATTACACTGATTCGTGACTTAAGTTTGAAACCCAGTGCTCTACATAAACTTTAGATGAACTAATTTAAAAATAATTTTTGATATTCAAGTTCTTGACTGCTAATGCTCATGAAAAGCATGCAATTACCATGAATATGAATAAATTCATAAAAGAGTTCTGTAACTGGAAGTAATGAAAAAGTATCGGCAGCACTGATTATGAATAATTATTACAAAAAAACCTCTTTTACATTTAAAATAAACATAAGTTGTATACACGAACAAATGCTGAGAACTACCTGGGAAGCACATTATGGAAGACTACACTGAACAAAACCACACAGGCCACACACAACATAAATTCCCTGAAAGTTCCGTGGGAAAGCCCATGATCGGCAAGGGCCTTCCTCAGAGACTTGAGGCTTTTCACACAGACAGCTCTGGGAACAACTACAGCTACATCAACAACGATAATAACCTTACGTCATACAATGCCATTAAAATACTTACTTAGTAATGAGGTCAGAAACATCCTTAAATTTGCTCAAGTTAGGCACTTTGCTGCCCATAAGTTTCTTCAGTCCTCTGCAGACTTCAACAGGAACGATGCGAATAGCATAATGCCGGAGATCGAACTGTTTTTTGTCCTCGTCGTAATGGAGAAGACAGCATCTTTTAATCTTATTCGGCGAAGCCTGTAAAATTAATGGGATGAATATGAAAATTCAGAATATGTAATAATACTATACCTTTATCTATCCTACTAAAACTGGAGTAACACAGTGGTTAGTGCTCAATTCAGTAAGTGACAAACCTGAGTTTGTGCCCACCATGAGGCATTAGGAAGGGCATCCAGCCTTAATTCCCCAGCTCCAACTTGTCTATGTCCACCCTCCAACTACATTGGGATCAACATAGACTAAAACGGGTAAAAAAGCCATTATCCTAGCCTGCTGGCTAGTACAGTGGTAACGCGCTGGCTTCGCATTCACGAGGTCGAAAGATCGGTCCCCGTCCAAGACCGAGAGTTTAAGCTGTTTACTGGCAGGAACTGCTGTGGGTGGACATCACAGTGGGGGGTTGGGGCTTGTCCTGGCTGACGAATACCCATTGTAAAATGGAAATAAAAAAAAAAAAAAAAAAGTTTATATTTAAGGTAAGAATGTACATATATGGCAGTTCCATCAAGGATTTGTGAAAACGAAATAGAAAACAAATATAAAATTAGTGTCAATATTCCTCCTTTTCAACAAGAAATCATATTCTGTTATGATACCTGGATGGACACACATGTAGTACTGAGCAAGAAGTTTAATATCATCTGCCTATGTTCAGCTTCTCTGCAACTGGATTCCATTTTAAACTACTTTTACAAGACACACAGTATACAAGGCTAGAATTCTTTCTTTACCACAAGGGAAAAACACAATAATTTTCCAAAATCAAGCATACATCACTATAGAGTCTACATACACGTACGTATTAAATGGTCGCAACCCTCAATGTAAGGTGGGTAGCTAAGTCAAAGCATATATTCACCAGAAACCAAGAATGCATCAAAAACTCCTCTCAGCTCCTTGGGGATAAAGGGTTGTCACAATTCCAACACCACCACCCTGCTAGTATCACTCACAAGGTAAGGGGCCAAGGATCTTCTGCTGTGATGTCCGACAGATATTATAAAAACATTTTGCATGCCTCACAGTTTTCAACTTTCAAAAACTAAACCTGTATACCATACTATACCTTTTTGGGTGTAATCGTGGGGAACATATCCAGAAACATTCGCGCAGTAACTTGGAGTTCAAGGTCACCCTCATTCGGCTGAAGGTTCGTCATAATACATGGAGAAAAAAGGTACTGATTGCCATGAGTGTACTGTCTCTTGGACTTGGAGGCCACATCACGTGTTCTTGAGTAGTTGAGAATTCTACAAACACAAAATATAATCCATGATATAAATAATAATTTTCATATTCTTATGAGACTACAGCCTATTAAAATTGCAAATTAGCCAAAAAGTAAAGAAAAATTGATGTAGAAGCCATTATTTATTTAAAGCGCTTTTTACAGCAGGACGGGATAGTAAGAGAAGAAAGTCTTCAGTCCATCACCAGGGATATTTCAAAATACTACTAATTATCAGAATAATAATAATATCAATAATAAAATTAAAATAAGCATTAATTCTTCACCTAAAAGTAATTGTTGGACCATGAGGTAACCTGCAAAGCTTCATATAGATTCCAACGGAAGTTTGTGTGAATAACATCAAATGGGTTGTATCTAACTGCGCTGATACAGCAACAAAATCTCTGATGGCATTGTGTTTGGTATTCTGAAATGAAAAGAATTTAACATAATGCCTACATTTGAGGACTTGGTAAACTTCGGCATAGCTTTTTAGGTGCTGGTTGTTTGGGGGCTAAACCCATTTTGGTACTGGCTATTTGGGAGCTAAACCTATTTTGGCACTGACTATTTGGATGTTAAACCCATTTTGGAACCAGATATTTGGCCGCTAAACCAATTTTGTCTGGCACCGAGATCATTACATCTTGAAAACCTAACCTAACCTTAGCTAACAACCATCTTTATCATATGGGAGGCGCCAAAATGGCCATCCAAAAATGTCAGTACACAAATAGAATCGCCCAATCGTCCCACTCTGTGCATCTGAAAGACATAAGCATCCCTCTTATAGTCAATAAATATATTAACAATAAAATATTTAACCCTGTTAGCCTCTAATCCTCTTCTATTTAACATGACACTATGCTTAACTGAAGCAAGAAGGGAGACCACAAATGAACCAGAAAAAGTGCGCATCTAACCAAAATAATACCACTGACTTTTCAATATCTGAATCAGCCATTTTGGAGCAAGAAAAACAATTTAGCTCTTGCAACACAGGACATATGGGGAAAGAATTCTTTTATTGTTTACTTATATACTGTACTATATGAGATACTGTAATAAAAAATTGTGAGTCTCTTTCATTAAATGGGACTGCAGTAATGAAATAATAAGAGAACCTGACTCACAAAGCAACAGACATGCAATCAAGCTCATAGCGTGGGGCGTTAGGAAGGGCATCCAGCCATTATTCCCCTGCTCCAACCTTTCTATGTCAACCTCAATTATGGACATTAATACTGACAAAATGGCAGACAAAAAACTTTTACATTAACCATCCTATTTAGCCTACTGCAGACAGAAAAAATATCAAATCCATTAAGTAAGTTACAGGGCAAATAAAGCTCACCTCCAATCTAACTGATGTGTTAGGTTCAATAATCCTTCTCACATCACGAGAGAGTTTTCTCACATCCATAGACACATTTCCACGCGTAGTTACGATACAGTGAGGCTCTTTGACATGTTCTTCAGTGTGCAAGTTGGCTTTCGATGACTTTCTCTGTATTATACGATTCTGTGGTATGGAATAAAAAATAATTTCAATCATATATTCACCTATGCAATTAATAGTCAAAAGTCATATACTTCTATAATAGTTCTACAATAATTAAAGATCTAAAAAGGTTAAAAAAAAATTTATACACCCTTCCATAACACAAATTTGTGTTAGGTTAGGTTAGCTGGATTAGTTAATTCAGTTTCATTACGATAGCCCAAAAATTGAAGGGGTGCGTAAAATGAATCCCTACCTCCGGAAATTGCTTTATGGAACATACAAGTAATTTTCAAAAAACTAATAAATAAAAAAATCAAATGAAAGGTATTATTTTAGGCGAGGGAATTATTCTCTTACAATAATAAAACCGCTTTTTCCTGATAGTTTTAGTTGTGAAATAAACGAATCTGAACCCCATTATGGAGCAAAAAACATTGAATATGTTATATGGGAGATCCTAAAGGGGTCCGGGGCGAAGCCCCCAGTTAGACCAGAAGCACATTCACCTAGGATAGATTAGATTTGGTCAGGTTAAGTTAGGACGCACCGAAAATGCTTTTTGCGCCAGAAATGGAGTTCATATTCGTTTATTTCACAACGAAAACTATAAGAAAAATGAGGTTTTATTATTGTAAGAGAATAATCCTCTCTTCAAAAAATTTACCAATGAAAATTCCAGTTATATGGCAAAAGTACACGTTTGCCCTTTAAGACGATTGCCCCTAACCTAACATAACGAAATATGAATAAATTATTCACATTGAACTTCTCAATTATTCAATACAGTTCACATTAATATTATCAAGGGGCAATTATCTGCTAATACAATAAGTCAGGGGCTGCTGTTCTAATGGGCAATCATTCTATGGGCAATTATACCCTACTCGATACAAATTTTCATTATACACATACAGAAATCATATGTATTAAGCAGTTGTGATAAAAATACTTAACAAACAGTCTGATACAGAACCTAAATAATTCATTTCCATCTAGACTGGGCCTATTACCAGCTATTACCAGTCTGCATGGCATTTATCACAGGTATAGGATGAACTTAGACCTAAGGCCACATGACACAGGTGTAAACGATCCTAATAAAAATAAATAAAACCCTCATTGAATCTTACAGTAACAAGACTTAAGTCACTTGAATCAATGCACTCACATTTTTCTTCCCCATGACGAAAAGCGATAATTCTAGTTCTAGAGTAATATAAACGAGCAGGCACGATGCCACAAGGGCTGACTGGTGACTGACTACTGAGGTGGATACTAGGGTCAGCCTTTACATCGGCTCCGATTTGTCGCGAAGGCGAATGAAAGGACAGCCTTTGTATAGAACGCTCTTTTGCAATATTTTTTTAGTTTTCATAATTTAATTGCTGGAGTTCGGATCTTTTTTCTGTCTTTCTTCTCGTATCTTATATTTCACAAATATTTTGCTTAATTTTATATCAAATCAGAAAATATGAGATTTTTTCCTTCCTTTTTGCATATGCCACAATACGCTCTCATTTTTCGAAATCTTTTTACCAGTTTGCTGATATCCAATTCTTCCCGGTATAAATGTCAAAAAATTTTCAACTTTATAGACTTCTTGAAAATAGCGTAATATATATATATATATATATATATATATATATATATATATATATATATATATATATATATATATATATATATATATATATATATATATATATATATATATATATATATATATATATATATATATATATATATATATATATATATATATATATATATATATATATATATATATATATATATATATATATATATATATATATATATATATATATATATATATATATATATATATATATATATATATACAAATATAATATATATATATATATATATATATATATATATATATATATATATATATATATATATATATATATACAAATAATATATATATATATATATATATATATATATATATATATATATATATATATATATATATATATATATATATATATATATATATATATATATATATATATATATATATATAATATATATATATATATATATATATATATATATATATATATATAAAATATATGCATATATATATATATATATATATATATATATATATATATATATATATATATATGTATCATTTTATACACAACTCACTAAATTATTTCCTGACGAATAATACACTTATCTTCATATAAAGTAAAAATACAGTAATTGCAAAATTGCATGGTCCAGTAAGTGCATTTGGGTGTAACTCGATATTCATAAATCCTCAAAAGGGAATTTGCATTATCTTTAAAGTAACCTGGATGTCATACTAAAACTGTATCTATACAGCAGTGTGCATTGACTTAGCCCATACTAATTAATGAATTCTCTTAGGAATGTTTTCTTACCATGATTTAATACCTTGTCTGATTATTATTTGCCATTTTATGGTCACTATTAATCCTCATCCAAAATGAGTGGAAACAGACAACTTGGAGCTGGGAAATTATTGCTGGATGCCCTTCCCAACGCCTAACGTTGGGCTTGAAGATGGGTATGTCATTTTTTGAGTCGAGTGTTCCAGTTGTTGAGCTACTGCAGCCCTAAATCTGGTCATTCCTAAAGAAGTAGCATGCGCCATAAATTTAGCCCAACGCTGGGATGCAAAAGCCCCTTTTGATACACTTTACGAATACTGTATACAGAACACTGATAGTTCCTGCTCTGAGAAACTAGATAAATGGGAAGTACACCGTTTTAAGTCACTGTTAATCCCAATGAATGGGGGTGGGAAAAGACAGCTTGGAAATGGGGAATTAAGACTAACTGTTCTTCCTAACATCCATTGGTGAGGTCAAGCCCGCATCAGTCACTTCCAAACTCATTCACTCTATCACTGGGCTACAGTGACCTCATGATACTTGGGAAATAGGTTTCATAAAGACTTTGTTACTGTATACAATAAATAATATGCAACCATTACCATTTCTACTACTTTTCATTTCCGAAAAAGTAAGTATATAATTAATATATAACTAATGTAAACCAGGACATTTCATCCATGCGCAAGTTGAATTTAACATTTTACCCTCGTCTCTAATTATTTCTTAGAGTAAAACAACTAAAATAGGAAGGATTGCAGGGGATAGCATGCAGAACTACTGTCCTAGTTCTTTTCCTATGGATGTGGCACAATGCTTTGTAGCTTCCCGAGTCATGAAGTCTAATGACTGCGATACTGCAGTCCCTGTTTAAACCAATCTATGTAAGGACTTTAAAAATACACTCTGACAACTAAATACGACTTTTATTGAGTAAGTTATCACCTTATAACACAAATAATTAAAGAGGTATACAAACCTCTTGCATAAGAAAATACAAACATAAATCACACCACAAATTCACTTAAGCTGTCTAAACATACCTCCAGAAATAACTAGTGACCATACCTGTGAAAAAGAAAAATGAAGATAAAATTTTTATTTTTTTTTAAGTATACGCCTTATTTAGTAGGATGGCCACAACCGAAAAGAAAGGTAGCAGTATGCCTATGTACTACCAAAGGAATAAGATAAGAGAATCTTCTCAGGTAACTCCTGAAGCTAAAGAATGTCTATTCTCAGTAAAATGTTCATTCCATAGCTCGAACAGCTGGCAGAGAGGTTTCACTCTTCTCTTATACCTTCGGTAGCACAGGTAATGGCACTTTGGCACACTGATAGGGAGGCAACAATGGTACATCATACCCTATGCTTACTCACCCTTCAAGTAGCTGTTCTGCAGCAAGGGAAAAAACAATCTGAGAAACCGGCCTTGCCAGACCTCTTTTCCCCGAATTTCTTTTAGTGGGCTCTTACATTATGCACAAGGAATATGAGGGTGGACACAACTTGGAGTTAGGATATTTAGGCTGGATGCCCTTTCTAATGCCCCACAGTGAGCTCAAACACAGGTTTATCACTTCCTGCGTTGACGGCTCTAACCACTACAGCGGTCAGTAAACCAGTAATAAAAATATTTAAATGCATAAACAAAGGTAAAAGAAATACGATACTTACTTTTGGAATTCCCATTCTCGATTATCTAAAGGACACACCTGACGTGTCTTTAGCCATCTCGAGATACAGTGAAAATGGAAAGCGTGCTGAAAAAAAAAATAATAATGAGTAACTGATTACTGAAATATACTGTAATTACAAATAAAAGAATAGATTGAGGTATACAAGCCTCTAGTGAATATGTGTGGTCTGACTCACCCACCCCCTTAATAGAGGGATTGCATCCCCTGTATATGTATGAATGCATAAACAATCTTACTTACATTACAAACTCCCCATGCTACTGTACATTCTTCTGAAGTAACAGACGCCTGGTTCGCTTGACATTCGATACACAAGTCCATAATATGGTTCCGGCAGATGGCACAGTTGTCGACTACAATATCTGTCAAAATTATGATTAGAATTATAGCAATTAACTATATCTGTTACACCATATAGAGTTTTCTTGTTTTATGTCACTATTAATCCCACTTGAATGCACTTGGACATATGCTAGAGCTAGGTTTGTTGTTGTATGTCCCTATCAATCCCCATTTTAATGGTGGTACAAACAGACAGGTCGAAACAGGGGAATTAAGGCTGGATGCCCTTACCAATACCCTGCGGCAGGCTTGAACATGGCCTATTCACTTCTCAGGTCTAGCACTCTAACCACAGTCCTACCACAGTCCGCACACCTCAGACAGAGCAAGTTTCTATATTTTAATATCAAAGATGCCTTCAATGTTATCATATAAATATTATCTAATATTTCGTAAGACTTATCTATTACATAAAACAAAAGTTATGTATAGTCCTAGTAGAATACTCAAACATCAATGTTAGAAATACCTTTAGGGAATTTTTAATATGATATGAGTGTCCAGAACTTGGTAGGTTAAAGATTCAGAATAATTTCATAAACTGTAAAATATGGAAGCAATGCCATTTAAGACAAAAGAGGAAAATAGTGTTTTGAAACATAAATCAACTGTAAAACTTAATAAATCCATAACCGGTATTTAATTATCTACTCTCAGATAATACTGCACATTATACAAACATCCAAAGATTTTATACTTGATGCCTGACGTTTGTGTTATTGTTTATACCCATTTGGATAGGGATGGACATACACAGGTTGGAGCTGGAGACGTATGGAAAGATGCACTTAATATTTTCCCGCAGGGGGCTCAAATATGTGTTCATCACTTCTTAACTCTAGTACTCTAACCACTGTGCAACTAGAGTCCTTTTCCAAGTTCTTCTGTTTCCTACCCAAATTGTGCTGGAATCAGTAAGTAGAGTGAATATTATTTTATAAATAAAGAGAATACAAAAAACTTACTATGCTATCTAACTGTCAACTGAGGAATAACACAGAATATCTCATACTTACCCCAGGCCCAGAGAGCAACAGCATTCCACTGCAATGAAAAAAGCAAAAGAGAGATTATTTCCAGATGTTGCAGTGCTTTTGACAAATTCATTTTGAATGATAAATAACTCTATAATGAAAACTGCAAATGAATATTACACTCATATAAATGAAAAATAATCAAATTTGGGTACAGTATTATTACTATTTTGCTTGAGACCAATGGTATATAATTCAATGATTTTGTACAACCATTTACTCTTACATAGAATTAGGATCTATGTAGGAACTGCTATCTGTAATTTGGTGAGGTCATGAAAAGCTGATTATAAATCTTGGGCAATTGCAACACAATATACTCAGAGCAATACAGCTACAGATCTCCTTTGTAAACTAGCAAACACGGCCTGACTTCCTAGACGACATTCTGCTTTGACGCTGAAAAAAATGTTAGCTAGCATAGTTACTAACATTTACTGAAAAGTCTCCACAGCCATTTGAGCTTAACCTAAGCAAAATATCTATGTTTTGGGGACCCTAATGTGAACAATTTGCAGTTCACCCGTCTTAGCATTCCATTGCAGAATTAGAGTAATTGGTTTTACCAGAGGAAATGAATAGATAACACTATTATAAAACCACCATCATTCAATGGTTAAATGTTTACTTTAAAACTCCAAGATAGGAAAATAAATCTGAAGAAATTTATCATAACGTTAGGTTAGGTTAGTTAACCTCCAATGAAGAAACTGAATATAGAATAAAGGACATTCTATAGAGTAATCCCATGTGCTCTAGGGTTATTCATATTCACTAGATAAATCACTTAACTATACCTAACCTAACAATTTACAAAGTCATTTAAATTCTGGTTTTACTCATTTCTACAAGACCCCATGAAATTATTTAGCTGTTTTGATAGCTTTTCATTACTTTGTATTTTTATTTCACTCCTTGGGGGTGTGAAAGTACACATTTACCGATTCAACCCAACCCAATCACAGTTTATTAAGTTAGTAGGGGTTGCTGAATTAGGCAGTGGTAGTTGGCAGAGTGTACAGACTGTGGCCGCCACAGCCGGGTGGTAACATGCACAACTTTAATTCGTTAGATCATTGGTTCGAGACCTGCCACGGTCTGAGGTTAGAAAGTGCATTCACTCGGGGTATGGGTCACACTGCAAAAACCAAAGTGCTTTGTTAGAAGCCACCACCCTAGCCCTTAATACAAAAGGGAGTCCGTGATGTAAAACCAGATCACTAGGTAGAGTGCATAGGCACACTTTACCTTACAATCCCAGCCTAATCTTACTTAACCTGATTGCAGCTATCACCTATGGCCTCACTGGTAATAATTTCCTGCGGTACCTGCCCCGATGGAAATGCTAAAACACTTCCTCGGTGTTCTCCTACATGTCGTAATATCAACTAAATGGGGTGGACCATGGGTATTGGGCACCCCACCTATGTATCTTCCTCCCAAAACGGGTATTATTTTAGTTATGGGGATTAATGGAATATGGGGCTAGGGAAAAAATACCCTTAAGGGTGTACGGGGGCGAAGCCCGAGAAGAGAAAGGACGCATTCTCCTAGGTGAGGTGAGGTGAGGTTAGGTTTGATTAGTACGGGGGCGAAGCCCCAGAAGAGGAAGGACGCATTCTCCTAGGTGAGGTGAGGTTAGGATGACCAAAAATATTCCCCTCTCAAAATTTACCCCCAAAAGGGTAAACTTTTTGCTTCGCCGCAGCCACCACCCTTAAAAGGGGGATTATGGCATTTGCATATAGAAGTAAACCTCCCATGATGGTACCATCAAAAAGTAAACAAATCCGAGATAACAAAAACGGGAGCAGGTATTACACCATTCCACGTCGAACAATAACTTTTATGACAAAAAAAAACTGTCAGCATAGGTTTTCTTCCTACCTTTTTCACTTCAAATCGCTTTTTATCGGCCTTAGAAGTGCTAGAAGATGGGACTTCTACCTCTTCTTCCTGAGGATCAACTTCCATCGCTGACATTTTATTATTGCCGTGTCTACCTTCAGTGAACATGTTTCATTCAGTTTTAACGACAGTAAGATTCGCTTATATTTGGATGGAATTTGTTCCTTATCTCTTTCTTTTAATATTTTTCTTGTATTTAATAATAATAATAATAATAATAATAATAATAATAATAATAATAATAATAATAATAATAATAATAAACACAATTATAGTTGTAAAAAAGTAAAATTTATATATACAGCACATTCACACAAATTAAATTGTGTGAATGTGCTGTATATATAAATTTTACTTTTTTACAACTATAATTGTGTTTAATTAGAGTAACTGCTCAAGTAATAATAATAATAATAATAATAATAATAATAATAATAATAATAATGATCATGCTCATGATCATGATGATAGTAATAATATATTACCATTATTATTATTATTATTATTATTATTATTATTATTATTATTATTATTATTATTATTATTATTATTATAAAACAATAATAATAATAATAATAATAATAATAATAATAATAATAAGTTGCACGAAGCTAGTGAAGAGATGAAACAGTATGCAGAACATTTTATTTAGATATACTGTATAACATATGTGTAGGAAAGTACGAATGGATTCCCCAACCGTCGTATTTTGGAGCAATGGGTGAGTCACCCATGAGGAAATGAGGTGTAAAGTATGTAGATCTAACGGACTTCATAACCGTGCATGGAGTGAATACAATGAGTTGTTATGTCCAGTTTATTGTGAGCTTTTTAGGGCACTAAATGATATTCTGAATAGAAAGAAGAGAGAGAGAGAGAGAGAGAGAGAGAGGAAGCAATATAAGAGTGTATATCAATGAATATCTAGGAAGCATCTCTCTCTCTCTCTCTCTCTCTCTCTCTCTCTCTCTCTCTCTCTCTCTCTCTCTCTCTCTCTCTCTCTCTCTCTCTCTCTCCGTAATTGAAAACATACAAAAATGCAAGCCGAAATCCTATTGTATGAAATATCTTAATTTTTTGCATGCCGTGTGTGTGTGTATATATATATATATATATATATATATATATATATATATATATATATATATATATATATATATATATATATATATATTACATAGAGTTTTAATAGTGATAATTATGAAACACAATCCACAAGGTTATACAGTATATAAAAGGATATTTCGAAGCATAAGTTAAGCAAAGAAACAAAGGACATTTTGAACTGTAAACAGAAGGTAGGATCAAATCAGACTTACGTATAAGTACTGCCTTATACTGAATTTAATTTAAACATACCAATATATATATATATATATATATATATATATATATATATATATATATATATATATATATATATATATAAAATGGCCGCACTCCCCCTCGTAAGGGTTGGCCAAGTCAAAGCACTCACATTTACCATAAACCAAACATAGTTTGATCACTCCTCTTAGCTCCAAGAGAATAAAGGGCTGCCACCTTTACCCCCACCACACTTTTTTCGAGTTACCCACAGGGTAAGTGGGCAAGCATCTTCTGTCATGAGCCAAAAGGAAATGTATGGCTATTAGCCTCAGTTGAGATCAGTATACAGCAAGTTAGTGGCAAAATCTTTCTAGTTTATCGTTCAAATAAAGAATTTTGTATAGAGAAATGCATAAAAAATATCGCTCTCTATTCTTAATTATTATACTGAATAATACAGCTGGCATTCTTTTTATAGCAATATCAGTATACATCAGTTCCGTGCCAAATTTGATAGTTTCTTAATTCATGAAAATATATATACAAGAAATGTCTAATAATTCTTATTCTCCATTGTTTGTTTAGGTGCCTATAGATTACCATATGTTTTCAGAATCCATTGGCTCATATAAATAAATACAACAGCCGGAAAATTCCAGGCAAGCAAAGGCTTGCTGGTTAAATCTACTTTAATGTATAGAGAATGAGTCATTTAGTGAGACAGATGCTCCGGTAGCACAGAATATTGGACTATCCTTGACCTAACGGCCTCTGATGTCAACAAAAAGGTGTTTATCTTTGTGAGTAAACCTGGGTTTTGATGAGTCTTTTTGATATATATAAGGATGAGGACATAATTACTACTTTTTTCCGTATACATAATTCATTGCCGTAATTTATTTCCTGTATGAGCATTGGATTCTCTTTATGTGATCTTAATGAGATAAAACTTGACAGTTTGGCTGTCATCATAGACGATATGAAATTTGACCGTTTGGTAGTTGATTTTTGGGGAAAATAGTGTTGGATACCCTAACAGAGATAGATGTAAGAGAGTTTTCGAAGTTGATTATTTAGCGTTCGAATGTCTATTCCACTCAACGTAAAAAAGAAAAAAAAAACTGGACTGTTTCTCGCGTATTGTGAATACGGTACTATGAAATGTCAAAATATCTGTTTATTTATGTATCTATCTACCCATCTGTCTATCCATCTATCTATCTATCTACCTAGACATTAATGTGTGTGTGAAGGGTTTTATCTGCTTGAATAAAATACTTCCTGTTAGATTTTTCCCCTTTATTATGTGAGATTATCTTCCTAAAGTATAATTTTTTTGTAGTTCTTAGTTCTTCTATAGCCAAGGTCTGTTCAATGAACACTTCCTTATACAAAACACCTGTGGAGACATTTAAAACTACGGAAGAAAGGCACATTGATATATATATATATATATATATATATATATATATATATATATATATATATATATATATATATATATATATATATATATATATATATACATACATATATACTGTATATATATATATATATATATATATATATATATATATATATATATATATATATATATATATATATTATATAGATAGATAGATAGTATGTGTGTGAGTGAGTGCATATATATATATATATATATATATATATATATATATATATATATATATATATATATATATATATATATATATATATATATATATATATATATATATATATATATATATATATATATATATATATATATATATATGAATCATTTTTACCCTGACCGGGACTTGAACCTGGGGCTTATAAGTACTAAGTCAAGAGAGAGAGAGGAGAGAGAGGAGAGAGAGAGAGAGGAGAGAGAGAGAGAGAGAGAGAGAGATTTTTTCTATAAAAACTCAAGTGTATTACATATACGAGTATTATACTATATACTTTTCAAAAGTATTAATTAACTTTTTCACATCCCTATGGTATATTGTGTAAAATTTCGGATACTCTAATTCAAAATGAGAAACAGTTATTTACATGAATACATTATTATTTCAGCTCTCTCTCTCTCTCTCTCTCTCTCTCTCTCTCTCTCTCTCTCTCTCTCTCTCTCTCTCTCTCTCTCTCTCTCTCTCTATCTATCTATCTATCTATCTATCTATCTATCTTAAAAATGTAAGTGAAGTTTGTAACTAAAGTGACTTCAATAATAAAAGTACAGTGACCTTTGACCCTAAAGAGTCATTAGACACCAAAAGTTATCAGAGAAATACGTTAAATGAAGCTTTGGTGAAAGTAGAGATTTATTTTGAATAGAATAAAACAATAAAAAGATGACGGAATAGATTAATGGATGGAACAGATTGAAATAGAAAGTCTTTCCTAAATAATGTGATGTGAACTTTTGAACTTCAAAATCCCATGCAAAAATTCTTTTCTTGAGTCATTGAATGATTGACTCATAGGTAAATATTTCAAAATATTGTATTTCCCTTAGGTAGGCCTATGATCAAAATTTTAGTTGCATTAGGATTTCTTTATAGTTTTGAATTCATTTTTTATTCAGAGAACATAATTGCAGTGTATGTGTTCTGGCTGTAGTGGCCGTCTTGGCCTGGTGGTAGATCACGTGACTTTGATTAGTCAGGTTGTCGAGCCGAGACCCGCCACGGCAGAGGTTAGAAAGGGCATTCACTCAGGGTAACGATCGCGCTGCTAAAACCAAAGTTCTTTGAGAGAAGGCACCTCATAGCCCTTAATAGAAAATGAGTCCTTGACGTAAAACCAGATCATAAGTTTTGACTATACTTATATGTCTACATAAATATGTCTCCGGAGTCTGTATGGAAACGTTATTTCAGGGGTAGCACAGTGCTCAAAGCTCTTGAATTGAGAAGCTACACACCCTCGTTCGATCCCGTCGTGGGGCGCTAGGAGGGGCGTCCAGCCTTAATTCCCCAGCCTCTCTGCGTCCACTCCCTTCGAACAAAGATTGACTGTGACACATAAAATAGAAAACAACGGTCTTCTCCTGAAGAATATAGGCCAGTTTACATCCCGTAGATATGAATGATTCAGAGCTTCCTACACTATTAATTGGCGTCAAGAGACATTGGCCAACATGACCAATTTTTTTTTTCATGTCACAATTAAATCTCCCTTCGAATGTGAGTGGCCAAAGACAGGATAGAGCTAGGGAATTAAGGCTGGTTGTCCTTCCTAACGCCCCGCTGATGGTTCGAACACGACTTTGTAACATCCAAGGTAAGAGCGCTCTAATCGCTAAGCTACCGAGCCCCAAGCATTGCATAATCAAAACTTAACAAGCATTTTGGAAATTAGGCAAATTAACATAATGGTTGTTTCTGACTTGAATAGTGATATTTTATATTAGTTCATTAAATATTATACTGATATATCTATCTATTAATCTTTATATATATATATATAATATATATATATATATATATATATATATATATATATATATAAGCTATTTTTCTCCTTATAAGGGAAGTGACTGAGGGAAGAACATCTCTGACTCTTTAGGATGAGAAAATACAGAGGAAAGGATTCCCAGTCGCCTCGCTCTGCCCCATTTAGTAGACTCTTACGACACGCAGGGGAACATGGAGTATGTGAATGGATATGGCTACGCAAGGAAATTGAAAGAAATTTGAGATCCTTAGTACTTTCAAGTTTGTTACTTATCTTTAAAAACTTATACAACTCAGAATTTCAAAATTTCTTTCAATTTTCTTACGTAGTCATATCAATTCATATATATATATATATATATATATATATATATATATATATATATATATATATATATATATATATATAGTGTGTGTGTGTGTGTGTGTGTGCGTGTGTGTGTGTGTGTGTGTGTCAGTAGCGGAAACTGTAAAATTTCAAGTATTTTATTCGTTTTCCTAAACGCCTCACGTCTGCAAAAGGAAAGTAAAAATCGTATGAATAGCTTGTTACGGTTTGAAATGACGTAGATTTTCATGCAAATTTGTAAAGTAAATTGGGTAATAAAGACGAATGTGAAACCAACTTTTGGGTACTAAACAGGTTTCGGTAATATAATAAAAAAAAAGAAAAACTCATTATGTGGAGAAGGAGCTTTTATATTACTGGAACTGGTATAGCCTACTTTGGCACTTTATTTGAAAAATTATATTTTCACAAAAACCCTTTCATTTGTTGTCAGCATAAATACATTTTCGGTCTAAAATATACTTAAAGGCCCGATTTCTTAAACAGTGTAAACCTAGGTTACCTTATTGTTAGTTAGCTAAACACACACAAATGGATTTCATAAACGCATCTGACGCTGTTCTGTGTATGGCTAGTATCCCGTACGGGATCCTCGCCATGCACAGAACCGCGTCAGATGCGTTTATGAAATCCATTTGTGTGTATTTAGCTAACTAACAATATGGTATTCTAGGTTTACACTGTTTAAGAAATCGGGCCAAAGTGCTCGTATCAAATATTGTTTTGAGAGATTAAGTACTGCATCCAATCTTAATTCCCCAGCTCAAACCTGTATGTATTCAACCCAGTTGATGAAGGATAGACAGGGATAAAAACGGCAAAAATGAATACTGTGAAAAATTTCAGAGTTAACAGAAAAACCTTAGAACTGGGATCATGCATGTTACATGTAACATCTGACAATGCATAACACTCCCCATCTCTATTTCTCATTGCTTTGTTTTCTGGTTGCTCAGGTCCGATGGGGACAATTCTCTTTGCCCGTCCTAGTGTCATTCAAGAAAAATATTGCTCTCTCTCTCTCTCTCTCTCTCACGTGTGACTCTCTTCCCACACATTAACAGTCCTCTTATACATAAAAGGCGAAGTGTTGCCGTGTGGGCAGATGTTATTCACCTCAAACCCTTTCCTGAAGTAGACCAAACTATCAAACTTGATCTGCTGCAGACAACCTACCTCGCCAAGACTGTCTTTATAACGTCTTTGGGTCACTGTGTTACCATGATTGCACACACATACAGACACAAATGTTACTATTGAGAAGTCATTTCTTATATTAATTACTTCTATATTTTCAGGAAGATTGATTGCAAAATTCTAAACATAAAAAATGGAGATATCCTATTAGGAAAAAAAAGGTCCCATGTGAATTGTAGCTAAAACAACTTAATTATGTAGTTAAAGAAACAGTTAATTAAAATCGCCTTCTTTCTATTTAACAGTTAATCTGGAACACTGAAAATATTGAAATGCAGAAACAGAAAAACAATGATTAATAACTAATATATATATATATATATATATATATATATATATATATATATATATATATATATGTAATTCTGAGATATTAATAATGTTTCATACTAAGGGAGTATTCTATGAAATTTGAAATAATGTATGCAACTATAAACACGTGTATGCTAATAGTAATAGTAATGATAATAAAAGTAGTATCAATAATAATAATAATTATAATAATAATAATAATAATAATAATAATAATAATAATAATAATAATAATAATAATAATAATAATAATAATAATAACAATAATAATAATAATAATAATAATAATAATAATAATAATAATAATAATAATAATAATAAAAATAATAATAATAATAATAATGCCTATATTAATGACAGTAAACCTTACCACGTAAATACAATTTAGGGCACAGATATAGAAAGCCAGAGAGAGAGAGAGAGAGAGAGAGAGAGAGAGAGAGAGAGAGAGAGAGAGAGAGAGAGAGATTGCATGATTTTGCCTGTTTAACGGTCGACTTGCAATGCAGTATTCGTGGTGACTCGGCGATTCTTTAAGCAGGGTTAATGACGTTTTCAAAATAGTGGTTTACATACTGTATATTATTAAAAGTCCTTGGATTTTCAGTTAATCAATATGAAATAAAAATGTTTCAATATGTATGTATGTATGTATGTATGTATATATGTATATATATATATATATATATATATATATATATATAATATATATATATATATATATATGAAATTTCGTAGATATACTTCTTTACAGTAAGTGAGGATGTCCTATGTAGCGAAGGAACAGTTGAAACTTGGAATTCGCTAGGAGAGAAAACAGTAAATGTTAAATATTAGAATATATTTTACACGGAAATAGGATAATTAGCCATAGAACAATTGCCCCTCAGGAAAATGCCCTTAGGACAATTGCCCCTTGGCTTGATTGCTTAGGGCAATTTCCCAATCCTTACTAACCTAAATCAACCCAACCTAAACTAACGTATCCTAGCCTAACCTTAACCAAGGGTGACATAATAAAATTAACACTTAAGTTTATTCTATTCATTATTTCTTAATTGTATGATATATTTCACTTCAATAATATCAAGGGGCAATTGTCTGGTTTTGTATTGGAAATTAAGGGCAATCGTCCAAGGGGCGATTGCCGTACAGGGCAACTGACCAAGTCCCATTTTAAATATATTTGTCTTGACACTTGAAGTATCAATTATAAAAATCATAGTAATCTATAAACCACCCGAAAGAAGGGGGTGCAAAATACTTCCTTTGTGTTCCCCTGCGTGTCATAAAAGTCGACCTAATAAAGTGGAGCGAGGGGACTAGGAATCCCCTCCTCTGTATTTTCTCCGCACTCAGTTAATGTATTTTGCTTTGACTCAGCCACTGTCATATTATGAGGAATATGACTTTAGTATATAGAGAAACTAATCTTAAAAATTAGTCTCCCGTGTTTAAGCTGTATAATCCTAATTAATGGTTGTGTACTAGTCTATGATATCGTTTGAATATTGTCAGAATAAATATATAACTTTTCATATAATTTCTCTATCTGGCTGTGGCTGTTTATTTGCATGTTTTGAATGTTCTTCATTATTTGTTTTTCACTATTTGTATTTAAACTGTCATTGTTTATGCTTGCTTTATTTGTTTGCGAGGTACTCTTCACTATTACTCTTTGCTCTAGATAAATGGTGGTATGCTTTATTAGAAATACAAAAAGGATTATAAATAACATCAAAATTTCAAATGCTAAGAAGCCTTGAAGAGTCCTTCCCTAGAACCTGATATGAGTTGGTGGAACGGTTTTCTTTCTAATTTTTCATATTGTTTCGTAATACTTCTTCAAAAGTTTAGAAAAAAATATTATTTTGGGCTCTTTCAAATGGATGAATAAATGCTGATTAAGCAATACCAACAAAATAATTACTCGTAAAGTCAATGAAAGACAAAATACATGAAATATAACTGTAATCTGAACGAAAAATTAAGAAATATCACGTAGCTTGTCTTTGGCAAACCCACGTGGCGTGTTTAAATTTAGCGCTCAGTTCAGATGAACCAATCACCATCTAGAACATAGGATAGATGAAATTATTAACCAATCATAAACGGCATTTAAGATTTAGACGTAACCAACCAACCATAATTTCTCTCTTCTCATCTCCATACGGGTCGGTGAAAGTTTCCAGCCAATCAGAAGCGTCGTTTCATTCCTACAAGGTGATATGTTTAGGTTATTTTGGCGGTATTTATGCACTGTTCTCAAGCATATCGAGGTAGACGTGTCCAGGCGTTAGACGTGTGAAAATTGTGTCATTTTCTTGGTTTAATTTTTTGCTCTGTTACTTGTAAGTATTATAACGGAGAACATTTCTACGTTTTATATGCTTATGCAAACTAACATAACGTCGTTGTGACGTTCGCGGTTTATTCATTAGCTTTTGGCGTTTTATCTATTCATCTCTTGTTTGAAGGTCCCACGTTGAAGGTGTTTATTTAAGAGGACTGTTTCTTATGGCGATTTAGGCACAAGATCTTTTGTTTTTGAGTTTATACTAAACAACTAGACTTGTAGATTGTTTAGAAAGAAATATTCACTTGTTTTGGTTCTTTTCGTGAATGTCGGACAGAATTATTAAGTAAAACAAATTCAATTATGTTTTCCAAGTTTCGGAAGGATTTTGTCTGTTACTTTTAGGCTTATAACGGTAACAACCGTTTGTATAATCTATATATAAGCTTATGTACTGTATATTAGTGGGGCAGTTTTCACTGTATTAGTTCAGTTGGCTGTCCAAAGTTTGGGTGAATAGCCTATTACGATTATTTGAGAATAATTCTTTAGGAATCTTAATTCCGTTCGGTAATTTTGTAATCCGTTGAATACAGAAGTTCCTCATTATTATTATTATTATTATTATTATTATATTATTGTTATTATAATCCAGGTAAGAAAATAGTTGACAGTTGGTTATTGTTCTTATTTTAGATCTTTTTAAGTTTTCATATTTCTCTTGTTATAGTTTGACAAAGCTAATTATTTTTGGCTCTGCTACAACGCTCTAGGACGACTGTTGATGTTCGTTAAATTTACGATAATAGGGTGTACAATATAATTTGATTTATTATTTTAAATAAGAACTTAAGAAAAATACTATGTTCAGGTTGAAGGTATTATTATATCACAAAACTGCCATATTAGGCCTGTAACGTTTGCAATTTAAAAAACAAAATTGGAAACCCATTTTTGGTAACTGGTTTCACATTTTAGGTAGTGAAATAAAACCACATATATATATATATATATATATATATATATTATATTTCAATGAACTGGTTTCTTAACCTAATCAAACCTAATATAATAAATTTTGAGAATAATCTCCCATATATGGTGTAAGAGTACATATTCCTCCATTTGTCAAAGATTTTGGCAATATTTGCTAATACACTTAGTATCCCTAAGCCCGAAATGTCTGTTTAGTATCTGTAGTTCGGTCAGTTTTGGTCCTAATTAAAACCGGTTTTAGGGAAGATTAGTTTTTCAGCTTTGACCCTTATGCATCATGATGTACTCATTAAGACGTTTGAGTTGACAGGATAATTACCACAAAGTCTTTGAGCTGTTGCTAGTTTGGTATGAATGCTTATTTATAAAGAAAAATAATTAATGTACTTCATTCTCACATTTTTTTCTTACTAGTGTTAGTTGATATTGTGAATAAGTACTTTATATAATATATAAAAAAATAAGCTCTAAATTTATATATGATCTTGGTACTGAAGGTTTTTTGGGAGCTAAGCAAAATGCCTATGTATGAGGCTGTCATATTCTAATTTAGTATTATAACCACCCCTAACCCTCTATTAAGACATAATAACCTCATTTAAAGTTTAGTTCTTTGTGGTTCGCATTCTGAAACCGGACATATCACGTATATGGTGGTAGACGGCGTGGTACTACAGTAGCGCCGTTTCTGGAAAGATTTTTTTCTCGAGTTTATCGTGTATTAAGATAAAAATGTTAGTGCAATTGGGAGTTATAATAGGGATACTGTCAATGAACTTGGGTGTCAAAGTGTTTTATACAAATTTATCTGTAGAATGCATAGAAATTCATATATTTATTGAAGCTTTTATTTATTTGGCTCAAGTAATGATAACGACCCCTAGCACATTAAAAACCTCGTATATTGTTAGATTAGCTTAGTATTAGTGAGGGCAGACCTTAACCTAACAATTTACGAGGTTATCTTGACATGTTGATCCCTTCCTCTGAGCAGAGGTTTTGAAATAATGAAGACGACTTGGTTCATTTATTTTTAGTTTATTGGAATACAAGGCCTATGTTATAATGATAGACCTATGTCTTTTTCAAGCATTATTGATTTACTCCTTCAGTAGAATCAGACTAGACCTGGAACTCTCATGGTGTAAGAGATTTTATCTCTTAAGGTAGTATCGCTGTTAGGCCTATGAAAGCGTACAGCTTTTCAGTAAGGATAGACCTATCTATTGAATAGTTAATTTTGATTTGGTGTTGTACAAAATTTTCACTGTATTAGAGGTTTTATCTGTGTATTTTAAGGTTCACGACCTTATTATCGTGGTTTATTTACGTTATCTGTTACCATGTGGCATATTCGTTCGCTGTCTATTGGTCCGTTAGAACATGCCCCAGCTTGGGATCAGCTGGTTAGTATACCATCTGTGGCCTTTGCGAACGAACTTCAGCTGATGTGTTTCTGTGACCACTAAATTCGTATACATATTTTATTTATAATTTTGAAGTACATTTTAACTTTTCAGTTCCAATTTTTTAATTAGTTGCAATCTGAGTTTAGGGTCAGACGTGGTCTAGGTTTCGCTTTTTCAATTTTTTTTTGTTTTAACTGCGCTGTCGTCGTTGTTGCTATGCTCATTTCTGTTTCCATAAATCTCACCCAACTTTGTATTACTTTCTAAGTACTTGTGATTCATATTTTACTTCTATTATTATTGATTAGTGTTATTCCTAATTTTTGTAACTAACTTTGTTTGGACTAGTGGATTTTAGTGTAATTGCCATAATTAAGAGATTGGGTTTTTATAGTACTTTAAGTCACATATTAAATGCTACAGTTACGACTGGCAGTAATACTAATTATAACTTTCCTTCCATAAACGAACTGTGGTTTTTAGTGTTATTTCGGAAATCACTTGAGGGAAAAAAAGTGCTCGTATTCTGGAACTTTAAATTCATACACAAGAATAATGCAAAATTTGCCAAAATTAATGAGAAAATACATGAATGCTCATATTTTTCCTTTGTGCTTTATGCTTTGTCATAAACAGTTGGTTGACTAATAGTGGAAAAAAAACGACTGCGAGGGCTTCCAAACTCTCTCTCTCCTTCCTTAATGATTGGTATTATGTGACCACAAGAAGCTGTTTTATTGTCTTGAATTTGAAGTTTTAACTTTCAAAGGAGTGAGTGTGTACAATAACGACGTAGTAAAGAAATTAACTTTTATCATTACGTAAACTGCTTTGGGTTTGTTTATGTAAATGGAGAGAGAGAGAGAGAGAGAGCGAGTTTGCCTCATATTCTTTCAACCGGAAAGCTCTTATACATGAATTGGACGTCCACGTGTGAATGTATATTTTATTGTAGACGACATATCAAAATTTTAATATAATGTCCTTGGCAAAGTGTAATGTTGATAATTTTGCGATATTTATATATAATTTTTTTTTTGGTATGGGAAGGGTTTTGTATTAAAAGTTGAAAGCAATACTAATGCTTGTACACGCAAAAATCGGCTACAATGGAAAAATATAGCTTTGAATATACTTAATATTTCTTAAACGCCTGTACTACAATGCCAGAAACTATTAAATATGGTTATTATCTTACTTTGTTTATACTTGTTACATATAGAGTAAACTTGTTTTCTCTTGAGCTTGTTGAGTTGGTGGCCAAGACCAGAGGAAAAAGTAATGAACGATGTTACAAAATGTTTCGTCTTTATTCTTAGACTTTCGCCCAGGATTCAACCAGTACGAAATTAAGGTTTGCCTTGTTTACTGAGGCTCTTTTACGAAGGCTTTGATATTTCATTTGGAATTTTCACTCCATCCCCATACGAATTGGGGTGGACGTGGACAGGTTGGAGCTGGGGAATTAGGCTTGTATGATCTTTGATACCTGCTGTGGGTTCGAACACGGATTTGTCGGTTCTCGAGTCGAGTGCTCTAACCACTGTGCTGGCGCGGTTTCCTTTGAGAGTTTGTGTAATGATTGTAATTTTAAACCTCTATGAAGAACTTTCTCCACATTTTATGTTGATTTTGTAAGCTTTCGTCGTTTTCATCGTCATCTTGGCCGTGCCTGTCACCAAGTAGAAACTTAGTTAAGTTTTCATTCCTCCGGCAACAAAGCGATATCATTACCATTCTAGCTCCCCCCCTTACTCATGAACGTTACTCTGCATCATGTATGTAGTAGACAAGGATCGTTTTTGACGTTTTATTTTGACGTTTTATGTGTGGAACTTGATATGTTCGTTTTTTTTTATGGGGGTATCCAAGGACTTTTTTTTATTATAAAAGGAAAAATCCCTTACTACTGTTATTGCGAATCCATGTTTGCACAGTTTAATGTTAAAATTAGTCCTCAATTAAATTGGAGTGGGGATATGTTTGAGCCTAGGGTTTAGGGCTAGATGCCCTTCCTAACTCCCCGCAGTGAGATCAAATTCGCTTTATTCACTTGCCGACTCGCGCGCTCTTCCACTGAGCTATATCAGCCTTGTAATTATGCTAAGTGACAGTACGTACAAGTACTTAACGTTTTGCGCTCAGAACTTTGATTTTGTTTGAATGGTGCCACGTTCAGAGCAGTTACGGGGAAATTTTGAGCAAATTGGCACTGCCTCAGGGGTAAAGATTTTCCCCTGTTGAGTTTAACCTCCTTGTGTATTTACCTTGATCATTCTACAGGGTGTCCACAAAGTCTGAGTACATAGGAAAGTTCACTATGCAGAGCTATTCAATCGAGTTCACCTGAATTTTGTAAAGCGCATCAAATTATGCATTGAAAATGATGGAAATCATATTGAAAATATTATTTATTAAACATTAGATTTAAATAAAATTGTTTTGTTTTAAAAGTAAGTGTTAATCTCCTGTGTACCCAGACTTCGTCTGGGTACACAGGAGATTAACACATACTTTTAAAACAAAACAATTTTATTTAAATCTAATGTTCATAAATATTTTCAATATGATTTCCATCATTTTCAATGCATAATTTGATGCGCTTTACAAAATTCAGGTGAACTCGATTGAATAGGTCTGTATAGTGAAATTGCCTATGTACCCAGACTTTATGGACACCCTGTACATATATATCGCATTTTGCCATTTTATATAAGGAACTTCAGTTTGATTGGCAAAAAAGTACTTTTGTCTTGTGAAATTATTATTATTGTTGCGGCTTGTTCAGTTAAACCCCAAAATGTACAAGCATATACAGAATGTATTTATGGTACGGTAAAATAATCCCTAGACTTGCTATACCATAAATACAGTCTGTATGTACTTTATTGGACAACGTTCATTTGTAGTCCACGTTAATTACACGTTCCCAGCTGCTGTGTGGGCATGCTTGTCCTTTTTTAAGCTTGAGCATATATTGTTTTTCTCCATAGACCCTACCCGTCTATGTACTTACTAAGACTTGAGTTGACGGTGCCTACCACATGTGGCCTGTTTGTATGTCTATTGTTGACATTGGAGATATGGTTATGCTGACAGAGGGCGAGGGTAAGATGCTTGTAACGGGAAATCCTTCCAACTCTGCCCTCCATTGTCTTGGGGGGGGGGGGGAGAGACTGGTCTGGTCTGTTGCCATATATGGTAAAACTCCCACCAAAACCTTGTGTTGTGGAGGTTAGGAAAATCTTCCTAGTGCTGTTTGGAAATTTATAATAGATTTGTACAAGATTTGGTCTGTTTATCTGGTCCTTATAAAATCTTAATTCTTGATTTTGAATGTTAGGTGTTTATTTGAAGGTTTTATTTTAGTTTTGCATATTGGTATTGGTTCAAAATGGAATTATAGGCGGTTTGGTGACTGTTCGAAATAAATGAAAACATTTAGCGGTCATTGGTTACCTGAGCTACCGCTCTTCATTTTAGAAAGTTTATTATTATTATTATTATTGATCAAAGTCTAGAAATGACTTTGAGCCTTTGTTGTTATTATTAAGACTTGACTAAAAAGCAAGAATCTATTATTTGATCTTTGTTTACTAGTTCTGCTGCCACTACTCTTCCAAGTTTCCCCGAGACTAATTTCCCTACCTGGAGCTATTATTTATCGTGGCTATTGGTGTACACCAGCCCTAAAGGTGAAAGCGTGTGTGTTGTGGTACATTATTACATGCCTGAAGGCTATGGCCATAGACGACGCTTGTTGCTGTGGGGAGAAAATCTAGTTAGAAAATAGGTTTTTGTAGTTTTACCTAATTGTATTCACGAGAAAGAGCTTATGCTGTGATTCAACGTCTCCTGGTTGATTTAATTTTTTTTAGTCTGCGTACATAGTGTGGTTTGATTTTATTGAAAGATGTTTAAATTTAGCATCTGAGTTATGTAATAATACGAAGTTTTTACATTGATAATCTATTCGTATAAAAGTTGTGTAAATAGTTTTTCATATACTAAGAAGTTTGTATTGAATTTGAATTTTTAATATAATTTTACAAATTGATTATAATTTTAATGAAGCTAATATCTTTTAGGAATTGAATTATATAAACAGATTCTCGTATTTTAGATTTTTTTTTTTAAATTTAAGCGTCAATATACAAATTGATTGGTTTAACTTAAAAGTTTTCTTGATTTTTTAAATTGAAAATGGCTATATATGCAGGTGTTTTATTAAAGAAAAAATGGAAAGCTATATTTATCATTGTATTGAATGTCTTGTCAAGGTTTTTTATTTTTATTTGATTTTACTATTCCTTCGTATCATGAAATGGCCAAATTATTTTTTTTCCGCTTCAAGTTAGGTTAGGTTAGTTAGCAGGTAGAGGATGTGAAGAGTATCATGCATGGACCTTGTCTCGCTTCATGGGCTTGGGATGATGTATAAAAACAAGAAGTCGCTTTGTGGTTATGGTGGTCTGAGGGTGAAAGTAAATACTGTCAGTTTCCATATGACCAGAGTTCGAGTCGACATCGATCCGTGACGAAAAATGTGGATTTCCACTTGCTTTTATAATAATAATAATAA